>QMIH01001696.1:2031-25076 GCA_003987875.1 Clarias batrachus | reverse complement strand
TTGGCCCTTCTTTTTCAGGACCTCTGCAATTCGACTGGGCTGCTCGCAATCAACTTCTGGGCCAAATCCTGACTGATAGCAAGCCATTCTTTCATAATCACTTCTTGGAGTTTGTCAGAATTAGTGAGTTTTTATTTGTCCACCCGCCTCTTGAGGATTGACCACAAGTTCTCAATGGGATTAAGATCTGGGGAGTTTCCAGGCCATGGACCCAAAATTTCAATGTTTTGAGCCACTTAATTATCACTTTTGCCTTATGGCACGGTGCTTCATCATGCTAGAAAATGCATTGCTCTTCACCAAACTGTTGTTGGAAGAAGTTGCTGTTGGAGGGTGTTTTGGTACCATTCTTTGTTTTTGGGCAAAATTGTGAGTGAGCCCACTCCCTGGGATGAGAAACAACCCCATACATGAATGGTCTCAGGATGCTTTACTGTTGGCATGACACAGGACTGATGGTAGCGCTCACCTTTTCTTCTCCGAACAAGCCTTTTTCCAGACACCCTAAACAATCAGAAAGAGGTTTCATCTGAGAATGTGACTTTCTTCCAGTCCTCAGCAGTCCATTCGCCATACTTTTTGCAGAAGATCAATCTGTCCCTGATGTTTTTTTGTAGAGAAGTGGCTTCTTTGCTGCCCTTCTTGACACCAGGACTCTCACTGCTGCATTCTGTACTAACTGAAGCTTGTTTATGCACCTAATTGAATAACCAGACAGTAAGGTGTTACAATAGTCCAAACTAGAGGTGATAAAAGCATGAACTAGTTGATCTGCATCATTTGGTCACAATATATTCCTTAAATTCCTTAAAGAATGCTTTTCTGGTGATATTGTCTACATGAGGTTCAAATGAAAGGCTGGAATCTATAATCACACCAAGGTCTTTCACTGTTGCACTTGATGGAACATAAAGGCCATCTAAAGTAACAGTGTGATCTAAACTCTTGCTTCTAGCAGCATGCGGTCCTATGACTAGAACTTCTGTCTTATCAGAATTAAGTAGAAGGAAGTTAATTAACATCCAGTCTCTTATATCCTTTATGCATTGCTCAACTTTAGCAAGCTGGTTTTTCTCATCTGGTTTTGCTAAGACATATAACTGTGTTATAAGCATAATAGTGAAAATTAATATTATGCTTAGAGATTATGTTGTCCAAAGGAAGCATGTAAAGGGAAAAAAGCAGTGGGCCTAAAACCGAACCCTGTGGAACACCAAACTCCACTCGAGAACATGCAGAATAAACACCATTTAAATCTACATACTGATAATGATCGTTCAAATAGGACCTGAGCCATGAGAGGGCCGTTCCCTCAATTTCTACATTTTCTAAGCTATGAAGGAGGATACTATGATCAATAGTGTCAAAATCTGCACTGAAGTCGTGTAACACAGGCATAGGTACGCCACCCTGGTCATTTACTATTTTAACGAGTGCTGTCTCTGTGCTGTGATGAGGCCTAAATCCTGATTAATACAGTTCATTGAAGCTATGTCCATGTAGCTGCTCCAATACTATCGTTTTCAGAATCTTAGAAATAAAGGGGAGGTTTGATATCGGCCTGTAATTGGACAGCTGACAGGGGTCGAGGTCAGACTTCTTAATTATCTGTTTAATAACTGCTAATTTAAATGATTTTGGAACATACCCAATGCTGAGTGAAGAATTAAATAGTTTCAACAGGCATTCTGTTATTTCCAGCTCGTGTCTTCTGAGCTGCAAGTGATCCAGATCCCCTCTGCCCTCTGGACCCGTCTGACTTGTCCTGGTGTCCGGCTTCAAGCTAGAGATCTCATCGCATGGATGTCCCGTGTGGTCTGCCTGGGATGGGATGGGACTCGGAATGGTTCCACGTTTCCACGAGGACGGTCCTGTCTTCGTCTGATGCAGACAGCTGTTCTCTGAGGAGTCGTGACTGCACTTACTAGATAGTTCAGGACTGGAGTTTCCTACAGTTTACCTAAGCCTCCAATAACAAACAGTAACCTGAACACATCTAAACAACAATGTCAATTGTTAAAAGCGCTATACAAAAAAAATTGAATTGAATTACCGGCCCATAACCATGGTAATTCAGCTATGGCTAGTTTGGATCAAGGTTGACGGTGCATGCTCACACACACACACACACGATTTCTGGGCAGACCAATGGCACTGAAGACACTGTGTCCACTTCCGTGTTCAAGTACAATCAGCTTCCATAACCAATTCGATCTGTGCCCGAGTATGGCATACCGTCCTCAAGACCACCGGAGCTGGGGACACTTGTGTTCTCACTGATCAAAATGAAACAGGCTTTGGGGTCGCATGTTCTCAGAACTGACTGCAGGACTCTAATGTGAAAACACCCCAAGAGTCTCACCCCCTGTATCTAACACTCAGTTAATCTTGACATGTGATTACACACGTCATTCCTGAGCTGCCATTGATCCAGACTCCCTCTGCCCTCTGGACCTGCCTGACTCATCCTGGTGCCCCGCTTCTGGTTGGAGATCTCGTCACATGGATCTCACGTGTGTCTCTTTGGGATGTGTCCGATGTCTTGTGACGATTTCACGATTTCAGGTTCTGGCCTCGACTGATGTTGACAGCTGTTTCTCTGCGGACTTGGCTACAGTCACTCGATAGTTCAGGACTGGAATTTCCTACAAGTCTACCTGAGCCTCCAATAACTACCTGGACTCCACATTAACATCAATTAACATCAACTGTGATACTGAACTGCCTGCTACCTAAAACACAGAATGAATGCAGATAAATTCCTGCTTTCTGTTTTGCCCATATGAGGATGGGTTCCCTGTTGAGTCCGGTTCCTCTCAAGGTTTCTTCCTACTGCCATTTCAGTTTTTCCTTGCCACTGTAGCCCTCGGCTTGCTCATCAGGGACTATCTGACCATTTTTGATTCATACACATTCACATTTCATACAAACTTAAATAATTCTTTTGACTGTGTAAAGCTGCTTAGCGACCATGAAAATTTTTTAAAGCGCTATACAAATAAAACTGAATTAAATTGAATACAGAAGAAGAAATTAAACAATGAGCAATAAGAATTATTACACATAATTGAATAAAAATTATGATAATTTATGTCACACATTTCTAACAGCATTTTAAACACAAGTATGAACTTAAATAGTTTGCATCCCACAGAAAGTCTGCATAAAAATATGAAAAATGCATTTTATGAAACCATTTTCAGCACAAACAGTAACAACATGAAAACTTTAAATCATGCATGTTCAAGTCAGTGCACTTAATTGACCTAAACAAATGAATGTATTTTCAGGCTGTAAACAGGGTAACTGCATCTCTCTGGTGTGAACACTGGTGTTGTTGGAGAGTACTCGGTCGATTAAAACCTTTCCCACACTCTAAGCACTGATACGGCCTCTCTCCCGTGTGAAGGCGCAGGTGATCTTTGAGGTTACTTCTCTGAGTAAAACTCTTTCCACACCCGGAACACTGATACGGCTTCTCTCCTGTGTGACGGCGCTTGTGATCTTCAAAATGACTTCTCTGAGAAAAATTCTGTCCGCACTGTGAGCAATGATAGGGCTTCTCTCCTGTGTGAATGCGTTGGTGGTTTTTTAAGGTACTCTTGTCAGCAAACCTCTTTCCGCACTGTGAACACTGATACGGCTTCTCGCCAGTGTGAATGCGGTCGTGTCGCTCGAGAGATCTCTTGCGGGTAAAACATCTCCCACACTGCGAGCACTGATACGGTTTCTGGCCAGTGTGAATGAGCTTGTGTTGCTGGAGAGATCTCTTGCAAGTAAAACAATTCCCACACTGTGAGCACCGATATGGTTTCTGGCCAGTGTGAATGAGCTTGTGTTGCTGGAGAGATCTCTTGCAAGTAAAACATCTCCCACACTGTGAGCACTGATACGGTTTCTGGCCAGTGTGAATGTGCATGTGTTGCTGGAGAGATCTCTTGCAAGTAAAACATTTCTCACACTGTGGGCAATTATACACCCCTTTTTTAAAGTGAGTGCGCTGGTGTTTTCGAAGAGTACTCGGCAGAGGAAAACTCATTTTACACTGTGAGCATTGAAATGACTTCTCTCCTGTGTGGAGGCGCTGGTGTCGGTCGAGAGTATTCTGCTGAGTAAATCTCTTCCCACACTGTGAGCAGTGAAATGGCTTCTCTCCTGTGTGAAGGAGCTGGTGTCTTTTGAGATTAAATCTCTGAGTAAAACTCTTTCCACACTGTAAGCAGTTATACGGCTTCTTTACCGTGTTAATGCACTTATGTAAGTTGAGGGCATTCTGATCAGCAAAACTCTTTCCACAGTCTGAGCAGTGATGAATTTCCTTCTGTATGTTATGATGAGAAATAAGAGTATCAGATGATATGGGCTGACTGGAGCCTTTTGAAGAGATAGGAAGCTCATGTTGAATCTCTCCTGATTCCCACAGTCTTATGTATTCTTTGCAGTGACATCTCTGGATGTGTTTGTCAAGATAAATTTGAGATGCATAGGAAGAAGCACACACAGAGCAGGAAAAGCTTTGCAACAGAGTGTTGTTTAATTCTGGAAAAGTAAAAGCAGAAAATAAAAATTAGACATAGAACACAAAATGTCATAAGATTAGATTCAGAGATTATAAAATGTAATGTAATGTACAGTATATGTACAGTGACAACATTCCCCTAACGTGTTTAAGATCAAATAAAACATTTGAGGTCCTACATGAATAGCACTATTCGGACGGGACTAATTTTACCAGGAGACGTTGGAGTTAGAATTTTTTTCAGCCGACGTCTGTCATTTCATGTATGGATTCGGACGGGAATAACACCTCCGTGTTTATTACACGTATATGTACGTGTATACTCTGGAATTTTTACAGAGGTCGTGTGAGAAAAAGACAGACGTGTCAGATTCGGACGGGATTAAAAATCACAAAGTACCTCTGCGTAAAAGAAATTTCTCTAACGTCCCCCAGGAAAACTAGTCCCGTCCGAAAAGTGCTAATGAAAACTTTTTAATTTTTTCGTACAATTTGTCGTCCAAGAAACCAACGGAAGAGAATAATTGAACTTGAATAAATGAACTTGTCAGCTTTGATTGTGTAATGATTCATGAGGTTGAGGTTCAGGGTCACCAACATGGACTTGTACAAAAATAGTGCAGAGTGCTATTGATGTCCGTGATGTTGTATTCATCACACACACACACACACACACAAACCAGTATAAGGGCCTGCAATAACCAACTTTTGTTAGGACTACAGTACACTCAGGCTATCGTTGAGTGCACAATAAATAATTCCTCTTTCATTACAAGGTGAAGGCACTGAGTCATCTAAATTCTGCTGAAACTGCATTATTTGGATTTTCACATTATTTAATAGCTCCTAGAATAATGAAGACTATTGTGTCAGTGGGACTACAGCCAACTCCTTTATTCAACCACACGCTCTACACCATCACTGTTGAAAAAGAAAGGAAAGTGTGCATTCAGCACCAAGGCCAGCTCCACTGTCTGCACTGAAAGGGATGTGAGCTACAAATTGACATGTCAGGCAGTGCATATCCCCTCACAATTCTACTGTAATCACACCTCTATATTAGGACCGCCAAGCGTCAGACTGGTGAGTAAGGTATGCTGGGGGCTTGCACATGACTCTTTGTCTCCATCTCTCACATCAGACTTCTCTAGTCAAAAAGACCCCAACACTGGGAGAGGTCCCGTGTAAAGGGCAGCAGAGTACCCTCGACAACCTCCGTGGCATCCAGAAATCCAAACAGAAATACAAAAATACTACCCTTACTCCCTTACTAACAACCAACACCGAAGTGGGTGGGACCTGAAACAATAAGGGAAGACACACCTCCATCTCACCACCAGCAGAGACATAAAAGCACAGAATACAGATATACTCAATAACGTAACTCACTGGTACGGAGAGGCTGCACATGGGTCATCGTTGGGGAGCTCCACTCAGCCATGCTTGACACAGGAATTGCTGTTTTACTAGCTCACCTAGCGGTCATCCTAAAGGAGGCACGGCTGTGTGATCCTCCCTCAACTGTATACACAGGGCTGGTGCCTGGTACAACAAGGAGAGGAGGTCACCCTGGCTCAACAACAAAAAATAAATGAGCTGATAAAAAAGGAACTGGGGCTCACCCACCTCGTGCAGCACTATATTAAAACCCCACCAGAAGCAATTTTATAGCAATGAACCCATTGAGCCCCTGAGGTGTACCTTAGTGCCGTCAAAGCCAAAGTGTCCAAATAGCTCTGCAATGGCACCATAGTGGATTCTACTAGCTCCTGGTCCAATCCTATCATCATTGTTTACATTTAGACATTTGGCAGGCACTCTTATCCAGAGTGACTTACAGTCCTACTTCTCACTTTTGTAAAAGTGCTATGTAATTGGCAGGATTGCACTTCATGCTGAGCACAGTCCACATTTCCTGTAGTGGACATGAAGGGCTAAAGACCCTGATCATCCAATGGCTAATGACCAGGTGGTTTCTCTCAATGCAGAATTACTCCATCATCCTGCACCAGTCAAGGGCTCAATATAATGATGCAGCTGGATTTTTCTGATGCCACACATTCCTCTCAATGCTCGCTAAAATCTCTGAGCTGTGGAAGGGAAATGATGCTGTAACGGCAAACGCCTTTATTCATCCACACGCTCCCTACACAGTGTTGAAATGATAGGAAAATGCCCATTCAGCACCAGGCCCAGCTCCTCTACATACGATGGAGGGTCGAGGTTACATAAATCACCATGTTTGGCTCTGCATGAACCCACATAGTTCTGCTGTCATGACCCCTTTACAAAAGGACCATTAAATATCAGACCAGTGAATAAGGTATTTTGGTCCTACTTGCTCATGACTCTTTGTCCCCTTGTGTCTTAACTTAGATTGGACCAGTCGAGCAGATCCCCGACACCAGGAGCCATGCTGAGTAGGGTCTTCTGCTTACCCTCGACCACCTGAGCTTACCTCCCACCTTCAGTCTTAGTTGACCCAGGCCGCCAGGTTCACTCGCTGAACTGTCGACACCATCGAAGCCCAAAGGTTGCACCGCCTGCACTCTTCACTCACCTTTTTTCACAAATTACACTCAACCTTGCACCCTTGCCAGTTTTTCTAAATAAAAGAGCACTTTTCCCACCAAACTGTGGCTCCATGTGTCCGTGTCTGGCTCACCCCACTCTGTTACCTAAAAGGTCCCCAAATATGGACAAGTTTCCAAGCAAAGCACTCTCAAACCGTCGCAATCATTAAATCTTGACTTAAAATCTACTAATTTATTCGGGAATATTTTTTTTCCTAATAGCTTTTTTTCTAGGTAATGGAATGCCGGTGCCTGATTTGGATGAATCTCACCTTCTTTACCTCTTGGCTTCACCAGTTTAAAATATAATTGAATACAACTGAAGTGCTTGGCAGTAAGGATGAACAGACTTTACCATTTGTGGAGCACTTTTTGTTCCACAGGTAGTCGAAGGCAGGACTGAGGTCTTTGGCGTACTCCTCTTCATACCACACCAAGAGCTCCTGTCCTGGGTTAATGGGTCGACAGCAACGATACAGAATTCCACCTCGATACTGAAATGCCACAAGATTCTGTTCTTCATCATTACGAGCGCAATTCACATACCTACAAGAATTTGGCAAAAAGGCAGAAAATATCAAAACTCAAATCACAGTCACAGACCAAGAGAAAGCATGAGGCAGATGGATGGGAGAAAAACTAGTCTATTAAAAAATAAATTAGAAGCTTATTAAAGTCCTTTAAACAAGACCCAACAACTGGAGCATTTCTCACCTCATCCAATTTGCATGAACTTCTCTTGCTCCATCTATGTATTCTTCACAACGCCTGCTTCTGTAGATCTGTAGAAAGAAACACATATTTACATTTCATTCTAAATCAATCAATGCCTTAAAATGAAATAAGGTGTGAAAGCACTAGAACGAGGATTCAGGAGAAATTGTTCTATTATCATCAGATAAATTAATGTATTGTTATGATTAAAACACATTTTAACTAGTCATCTTGTCAAGATTCAATTGAGAGTTATTTTATTTATCTACACATGATGCATAACACAATGACGTAATGCTTTGTAGTAATTTGTTCAATTAGTGTTTAATTTTAGTTTCCTCTAATCATATGTGCTTCTCCTCAATTACAGCTGCCACGATGTTGTTACGAGGCATGATATAGTGAGTGAGGAACAGCCGGGAGCCTGTACTTAGTGATAACCCAAAAATAGCCAATTAGCCCAGAAATCCCAAAACTATCTTGAGTAGGAAATTCCACCCTGTACCTTTATTCCGACAAAATAAAGCATCGTCTGTACGAATCGTGTATCTGAGACACTACGTTCCCTACGTCATACATGAAAGGCATCAAGTTCGTCATGGAGGAAAAAGTTCCGCATGGGGGGTAAATAGAGCAATACCATCATCCTCTTCTTCTCTTCAAGTCCAGGTTACACTAACAAAAAAAAGAGGTGTACGCTTGTAGTGTAGACCTTTCTTTTATATTTCCTCCTTTGATTTCTCTCGTATGAAAAGGAAATAAGTAGTAAAAAAACAAACAAAAACATTGTATCGAACAAGAATTTACCACCCTTACTTGTCATGGATTAAATGACTTTACCTTTGTGCTTTATAATTATATTGAGTACATGTATAAAGAAAGGAGCATGGCCTGAGAAGGACTGTAGCGCTGGATTTGTAAATAATTATTAGGCACTTACTCGGTGCGTCACTACAAGGCTTATGGTCTCTCAATCAATTTCTGGGCCAAATCCTGACTGATAGCAACCCATTCTTTCATAATCACTTCTTGGAGTTTGTCAGAATTAGTGGGTTTTTGTTTGTCCACCCGCCTCTTGAGGATTGACCACAAGTTCTCAATGGGATTAAGATCTGGGGAGTTTCCAGGCCATGGACCCAAAATTTCAAGGTTTTGGTCCCCGAGCCACTTAGTTATCACTTTTGCCTTATGGCACGCTGCTCCATCGTGCTGGAAAATGCATTGTTCCTCACAAAACTGTTGTTGGATTGTTGGAAGAAGTTGCTGTTGGAGTGTGTTTTGGTACCATTCTTTATTCATGGCTGTGTTTTTGGGCAAAATAGTGAGTGAGCTCACCCCCATGGATGAGAAGCAACCCCACACATGAATGGTCTCAGGATGCTTTACTGTTGGCATGACACAGGACTGATGGTAGCGCTCACCTTTTCTTCTCCGGACAAGCCTTTTTCCAGATGTCACAACCAATCGGAAAGAGGCTTCATCCGAGAATATGACTTTGCCCCAGTCCTCAGCAGTCCATTCGCCATACTTTTTGCAGAAGATCAATCTGTCCCTGATGTTTTTTTTGGAGAGAAGTGGCTTCTTTGCTGCCCTTCTTGACACCAGATCATCTTGCAAAAGTCTTGGCCTCACCGTGTGTGCAGATGCGCTCACACCTGCCTGCTGCCATTCCTGAGCAGCTCTGCACTGGTGGCACTGCGATCCCGCAGCTGAATCCTCTTTAGGAGACGATCCTGGCGCTTGCTGGACTTTCTGGGACGCCCTGAAGCTTCTTAACAAGAATTGAACCTCTTTCCTTGAAGTGCTTGATAATCCTATAAATTGTTGATTAAAGTGCAATCTTAGTAGCCACAATATTCTTGCCTGTGAAGCCAATTTTATGCAACGCAATGATGGCTGCGCGTTTCTTTGCAGGTCACCATGGTTAACAATGAAAGAACAATGATTTCAAGCATCACCCTCCTTTTAACATGTCAAGTCTGCCATTCTAACCCAATCCGCCTGACATAATGATCTCCAGCCTTGTGCTCGTCAACATTCTCACCTGAGTTAACAAGACGATTACTGAAATGATCTCAGCAGCTCCTTTAATCACAGCAATGAAATGCAGTGGAAAGTTTTTTTTCGGGATTAATTTAATTTTCATGGCAAAGAAGGACTATGCAATTCATCTGATCACTCTTCATAACATTCTGGAGTATATGCAAATTGCTATTATAAAAACTTATGCAGTAAATTTTCCAATTTCCAATATTTATGCAATTCTCAAAACTTTGCCCACGACTGTATATTAAATTGTTGAAAAAGGAATATAATCGAGGAGATTGAAGAGACCGGTTTTCTTTTGTCTTTTATCGAATTTAAGAAATTAAATTCACAACATTTTCCACTCTGCATGTTAACAACAATCTTTATTTTCAAAGATCAGTTCAGTTCCTTAATTTTTACACAATAATTAATGCAAAGGAAAGTTCTAATTCAAGGTTTTATGTCTCTGAAAAAGAAAACCAGTGCTGTCCAATCAGACCTCTGTATATATTAAATATATATTCCTTGTGTTTTGGTCTCTAAACAGAAATCTATAAATACTCCCAACGACTGTCTGTTCTGTCATTAATCAAGTGTTTTCAAGCTTAAGTTGGGTTGAATTACTCTCGACCTCGTTATATCACTGACGTAGATTCAAAGATTTCTCTCAAAGTGACAACTTTATTTGTGAAAATGCTTGTATCCTACAGGAACTCAGACATGCAGCTCTGGCAGGAAGTAACTGCTGTTGACTTGAGTTTACTTCATCCATGCTGCTGCTTAAAAAACTGGATGGATTAAAAATCTTAATAAATAATTTATAACAAACTCACCACCCAGGAGTATCTGCTGTTCTTGGCTTCCTCTTGGTCCACCAGTTCTCCCTGGTAGGGTCCGAAATGTGCCCCTACTGGAACAGTCTCCCCGTTATTAAACACTCCCAGACCTGCGTCAGGAATACCGGACTTCTGAATCTCTAGTCCAGGAGGAAGAGTTAGTCTGGCTCGGTCAGAGACGCCCAGGGGAACAGGAGTATCAGGGATGAAGAGAGGCGGGCCATGAACCTCACACTTGTTGAAGAAGATGGATTTGCAAATCTCACAATCTGGGAGTAGAGAACACACAATGGAAAAGAATGATGTCATATGTTTCTATTCTATATTTCTATAGAATTCTATATTTAATATTCATTAGAATTCTAAAAAAATTAGCCTAAGAAAATGAACATGGAGCGTCTGTGTACTGCACACATCTCCTGTGTAGAGAGCAGGAGGTGTCCATCATGATATAGGACACAACAAGAAGTTACACAAGTACTGTACAAACTGTATAAGTTATATCACAGAAAAAAAAGCATTACTGTGTTATAAAAGATTTTACTTTTTAAAAAATGGCTAATTTATTGGCCACCCCGAACGACTTTATGATCAATTAACTGTCTACGGAACAACACTGTTTTTGACCGACTCAAAAAGTTAAACTCATATTCTACATTCAAGAGGCATAAAAGGAATATTTCAATCCTTGTTGTGGTTATAATTTCGATAATGACAGCTTACAGCTCATGAAAAGAAAGCAATGAAAAAAAAAATTCAGTATGTACAAATATTAGGATTTTTCGCCCCAAGATCAATCAAAAATTATTTACCATAGAGAAATATTGAAATTCTGAATGTATTTCTAATTCATGCACTTAATACTTGGTCGAGCTTCTTCATTATGAATTACTCCATCAGTGCAGCATGACATGGAGGCGATCAGTCTGTGTAAAACTGCTGAGGTTTTATAGATGACCAGGTTGCTTTGATAGCAGCCTTCAGCTCGTCTGTATTGTTAGAACCGGGTGTTTCTCATCTTCCCCTTGACAATAAACCACAGATATTTCTATAGGGTTCAGATCAGGTGAGTTGGCTGGTCAATCACATACAGCAATATCATGGTCAGTAAACCTGTTAGTGGTAGTTCATGGAAAGGGAAATCAGCATCTCAGTAAAGCTTGTCAGCAGACGGAGGGTCGAAAACGTCCTGACACAGTGGACCAACACCAGCAACAGACACGGCACCTGAAACTTCACACTGGACTTGGATTCTGTGTCTCTCAACGTTTCCTCCAGAGTCTGAGACCTTGATTTCTAAATAAAATGGAAAATATGATTTTATCTGAAAAGAGGAATTTCAGAGGACCACTGAGCAGCAGTCCAGTGCTTTTCCTCCTGATCCCAGGCGAGATGGTCCTCACACTGTCTCTGGTTCAGAGTTGGCCTGATACAAGGAAAGCAACAGCACGATGACATGACCTACTCTAGTCATTTCTTAGTTTTGCATTCGGAAGAACTTCAACATCAGGTAGTTCAGTCGAGTTGTAGGAACAGCAGCTCTCTGTGGGACATGGAGGAGTTGTGGCTGAGAGAAGGTACACAATCTCTGCTCCTTTCCAAACAAAATAGATGAGCTGATTCTCCTCAATGGGACAAACAAAGACTTTGAACTTTCCGATCCCCTCTGTTTCACTAAAACCTGCGATCGTGTTCTGGACAAATGTCAACAAGTCGGCATGATCGTGATCTCTTGGGGACAAGAGATACACAGTATGTATATGAACAGTAATTTGATCAAACTTGAAATAAAACAATTGCAAGATTTTTTTTTCTTGAGCTGTGAGCCGTAATCATTAAAACAAATAAAATTTAATGAATCTAGAATATATAAGAGTTTTACTTTTGGAATTGAATTACAGAAAAACAATGTTTTACAGAGGTAGTCTTTATGGTCAGGATCTTCCTCTTTAATGCAGATATCTTCAGGTGTGTTGTCCAGGTCGTCCTCGTAGTCGTAGATGTCCTCTTCTTTCTTCACACAGACTTCTGTAATTTCAGGCGTCCCTCCATCTGACGTCTCCGTCTTCACGTCCTCACACAACTAAAAACCAAACAACACGAACATTGATTCAGAAATATAATTACAATTTTAATTTTTCACCCACATTATGCGTTATGAGGTTTAGTGTGATTAACAGGACAGCTTGTAAACTAGCAAAGAAACGAGGAAGTAAAATACATGATGTATGTCCAGTGAGCAAACTTTAACATATTACTGCCGCGCTGTACAAATCCAGTCATGGAGGGCCAATGTCCAGCGTCACTCACTGAACCGTTTAACAACAATTAAAGGGGAGGGACTTATGATGAAATGTTCAGCTTTTAGTCGTTTTAAACAAAAGGATTGGATTCCAGTGTGGGTTTACAAACACAGTTCTCTGTACACATTAGTCTCAAACCCACACATTACACACACTTACACCAGGCTCAACACCGCCAGCGCTAATTAGTCAACAATCACACATATTAGAAGCCACTAAACCCGCGCACTCACTGTCAAGTTGAGTTTTGAAACGTTGGAGGCGTTTGAAGCGGCAAGATGTCTGTGTTTCTTTATAATCCTACAGGTGGCGCTCTAAACTATTTACGCATTTTCATCCCGTGTGGTACGAGTGAATTATTTGGTAAGTTTGAATAAATGTAATAATTATGGCGGATGACGTAACAGAGATACATGTTGCTCAGTAACAAGGTAGGTTTGTGTTTAATTTATTTTGAAGTTAAATGTTAAACTCTTGTATTTGAAATAAGTTTGTAGCGTTTAAATGCTGCACTGGTTTTTAAGTGAGTAAACTAATGTTAAAAGGAATGCAGTATGTCTAATTACTCAGGACATTTATAGAATATTGATACTTATAGAATCGCAATTTTAATGGAATCAGCACAGAGGTATCGCGATAATATGATATCAGGAGGTGACTGCTGAGCCATGTCACTAATTGTTATTACTATTTTATATTTTATTATATTGTAGTAACATAACTCATCATTAAGCGTTACCTGTGAGACAGGAGGATCGGGAACCTGAGACGTCCTGAAGAATAGTTGAGTGTCTCCTTCTGTGCTCATTATAACTGATCTAAACAAATAATAATAACAACAACAACAATAATGATAATCTGGTCTGACAAAAGACAAGGAAAGAAAGGAAAGAAACAAGGAAAACATTTTTTAACTGTAAATAAATAAATGAACCTATTAAGTTAATGAACTAATTTTACACACAGTGATTCTCTCAGTATTAGTGTAAACTGGCTGTAAAGTATGATTTAGATAAGTTAAAATTACTGAAACACAAACACAGAAACACACAGCGATAAGGCCGAATTCCAAACGCCCACTAACGGAATAAAGAGTGCACTACATAGGGCGCATAAGGCATTACGGCGTACTCTGTAGTGCACTTCAAGCTCAATTTGGGATTCGGCCTCACCACTTCGAATCAACTTACCTGTGTTTTTAAAGCACAGCGAGCTTTTAAATCCTCACAGACATTTACAGTTGATTTTTTACCTCCATCACATCTAGCGGTAACTGCAAAACTCTCTCAGAAATGTGCTCATGTGATAAAGAGGATCAAACGAGTTGCGGCTTTTTCCGGGGATTTGGAGAAGCAGCGACCGGGAGCGCGTCTTTTTCGTGTGAGTTTATTAGCGGTTGGTGTCCCGGTTTAAATGTGACATTACCGCCACCTACTGGACTGGATGGTGAAGAAGAGGATTAACACAAAGCTAAAAACGCACTCAATAGTCAGGATTAAATAAGTTTCCTAATAATAAAAATGTAATTTGGTTAAACTCTTTTGATTCATATGCATATTTCTTTACACCTTTCAAACTCATTCCTATAATTTCCATAAAACTGAATTAAATTGAATTAGGGTGACCTTACATCCTTTTTTTCCCTGGATATGTTCTCTATTTGGGACACACAAAAAAGAAGCTTTTAGTTAAGTTTTAGTAAAAGTTTAATTTAACCCAATCCCGATCCACAATTGGTGTCTGTCTGCCTCCTGCCCTCACTGAAATATGAAAAAAAAAAAAAAAATGAAATATGGTCACCTTAACTGAATTGTCTGGCATTATGGTGTAATAGTTAGCACTGTGGCCTCACACCTTCAGGTTCTGGGTTCCAGTATAGTTTGCATGTTCTCCCTGTGCTTGGTGAGTTTCCTCCGGGTACTCCGGTTTCCTCCCACAATTTCCTCCCAAATGAGTGTGTGTGTGTGTGTGTGTGTGTGTGTGTGTGTGCGTGCCTTGCAATGGATTGTCACCCCATCCAGAGTGTAGCACGCATCGTGCCCTAAAGTCTCCTGGTATAGGCTCCAGGCCCCCCACGGCCCTGTATACAGGATAAAGATGTATAGACGATGAGTAAGTAGACAAAAAGTAATTTGAATTGAAATAAATATATACTTGCCATGATGTATGTCCAATAAAATTCCCTAATGCCTTGCTATCCCTTACGTTTTTAAATACTAATATTAATTTACTTTGACCCCATTATCACAGCTCCAATACATGTTGAACTGAGATGTGAAGGAAGACAACCCCATGTTTCAAATGCTGCGCATGTTATATCAAAATGGCAGTTAATAACAAAAAGAAGGAGCAGAATAACATTAATATTCAGTGCTATCACTGCTATCTGCTCTCTTCCATATTTGTCTAAGCTTTAAGATGATCATCATAGGCTGTGATTTGTACAGGACAGAGATTATGCTGCTTCATATGTCCCTGGACTATGATGTTATGGGTGTGATGATCAGGTGTTGAAATCACTAATGAAAACACAAATGGTCTGCAACCTGAGCAGAGCCACCATCATCAAAGACTCACCCCACCCAGGTTACCATCCCTTTAAACCTATGGCAGGTGCTAAAGGTCGGCCAAAACACGTACACCTACCAAAGAGTTTTTCCCCATTGCAATTTGCACATTCATGTCACTGTCATGTTTATGTCATCTTTTTTTTTTTGTTAGCACTAACGAGGAGTTGCAAATTCAGTATCTTTGTATTTGAATACAATGACAATAAGGTCTATCTATCTATCTATCTATCTATCTATCTATCTATCTATCTATCTATCTATCTATCTATCTATCTATCTATCTATCTATCTATGGTTGAAAAAGAAAAGCATATAGGTGGATTTGCTGACCATCAACTGCCCTCACTGGATCAAAGGTAGGCTTGACATTTCATCATGCTTGTCCCAGAGGGAAATCTGACACGAGGGATTATATATGTGTGAATCAGGAAGGAGGGGGCTTTTGCCTGCAAATAGCATCCTTCACCGATACCAGCAGTTGCCCAATTGACGAGGTTTATTCAAAAGCCGAGCAACAAACTGCTCCAAAAGCACCAGCTCAACCACTGATGCCAGGCATTGTGGAGCTGTTTAGCAAACTTGAAGGGCTCACGGAATTTCATTGCTTGGATTGTGCCTGCTGTTGCTCCATTTAATTTAACTGCCACAGTTTGGGAGTAGAGAAAACACAATGGGGAAAGAATGATGAACAAGTGTTCCTGCACATGTGAAAATATTAGAAATTAGATGGAAATTAGCCCAAGCAAGCTTGACAGATATGTTCATGAAGCATCTGGTTGAGATTAGTGGTGTCCAAGATCTTCTTGCAGGTAACCACACAAGCACAAATTTTATTCATTATGTTACGATTACATAAAAACATTCATTTTTGAAAAAACTCTCATTTTTTGACTGCTGCAGTTAATAGTTTCTGAAGCATCACAGTTTTTGACCGAATTTAATTGCAAATTAAACACTTAAAAATGAATATACTGGCCTCAAAGAAGGGTTGTTTCCCGTCTAACTTACCACTCCTTAACCCTTGATATTACCTTAGTAGTGGAAAATGCTTCACATATTTCATCAATAAATAAAAATACTATAATAAAAATGTGTAGGTCAAAGACGAACAATACAGTTTCGGACATGCTGCTATATAAAAATAATTCATATTCACACAGACATACCGTCAGCCCAAAAAAAAGTACAGACACTTCAAAACTTGTATAGAAAAGAAAACTTGTTTAAATATTTTTATTTAGTATTTTTATTACATTTATTAATACAGTATATGTTGAAATATAATATTATTATTTATTATTATTATTATTATTATTATTATACATCATACAATTTTTCTTTCCCTGAAGTGGGTATACAGTGTATACAGTATATATAAACAGCATGACCAACCATTAATGCCACCATCAGCCGAACACTCTACAAGGCCATTGTGGTTGCGATAAATCACAGCATGAAGTGCATCAAAGCTAAACGTATTCCACCAGCTCCCAAGTCACAAGAGAAGGAATTCTGCAAAGGAGTGGCTCGAAAAGACTTCAGAAGATTGTCATGGATTGTCGTACGCGCCCTGCCGGACATGTTCTCCATGTAATGAACCAACAGAAAACTCCAGCACAAAGATCAAATCAATTCCAGTTGGAGGAAGCGGGAGGCCGGGGAGATGCCAAACATCTCATCTACCGGCACTTTGTATTAGATAGGAAAAAGATGAAGATGTTGCAGGGAAACACAGGAGGAAGTTTATCTCTAAGTCTATGTCTAAGTCTAAGGTTTCTGGAATTCTCAGTTATGGTATTACGCTCTCTAGAAGAATAAAAAGATTTTTACAACAATTATTGTTTCCATCATTCACAATTTGATAACTAATAATAATGAGACACAGGCTGCACCACTAGTGAAGCTTTATTGCTAGATAGTGTTTCTTCTTGTTAATTTGGTAGCAGTTGGCATTTCAACTTAAAACTGCATCACAGTTACCTACTGAACTGGAGTGTAGAGGTTTAGCAGGGGAAAAAACTATATTCTCCATTAAGTTTTTTAATTAAAAAAGCACAGAAACGTTCAATGGATCAGCACAATATGTGCTTCCATGCTCATTACCGCCCCACAACCATGGTAATTCAGCTATGGCTGACTAGGTCAAGGATGAGATCGGCGCATGATAATGGAGACACATGGAGATTTCTGCTAAGACCGATGGCACTGAGAACACTTTGTCCGCTTCCGTGTTCAGGTATAGTACAATCAGCTTCCATATCTGATTCGATTTATGCCGGAGTATGGCATACTGTCCTCAAGACCACTCGACCTGGGAACACTTGTCTTCTCACTGATAAAAATGAAACAGGCTTTGGGGTCACATGTTTCCAGAACCAATCGCAGGACCCTAATGTGAAAACATCCGAAGAGTCTCACCCCCTTTATATAACACTCAGTTATAGTTGACATATGGATGGAGAAGTTAAACAATAGGCAATAAGTCTTATTACACATAACTGAATAAAAATGGTGATAATTTATGTCACAACTACTTAAGGTCAAAAGAAAAGATTTCTAATAGCCTTTTAAACATAATTATGAAATGACATATTTTGCCTTTCACAGAACATCTTCATGAAAAAATTACTTTATTATTTTAAGATAAGAGATCATTTTCAACCTAAATAGTAACAACAAAGATAAAATATGAAAACTTTAAATTATGCTTGTTCAAATCAGTGCACTTGATTTTACTAACATTAATGTCTGTTCATGCTGCAAGCAGGGTTAGGTCAGCTCTCCGGTGTGAACACGCTGGTGTTGTTGGAGAGTACTCGGCCGATAAAAACTCTTCCCACACTCTAAGCACTGATACGGCTTCTCGCTCGTGTGAATACGCTGGTGATCTTTGAAATTACCTCGCTGAGGAAAAACTCTTTCCACACTGTGAGCACTGATGCGGCTTCTCGCCAGTGTGAATGCGCTCATGTCGTTGGAGATGACTATTCCAAGTGAAACATTTCCCACACTGTGAGCAATGATACGACTTCTCCCCTGTGTGACAGCGCCAGTGTAACTGGAGATGACCCTTGCAACTGAAATCTTTTCCACACTCTGAACAGTGATACGGCTTCTCCCCGGTGTGAAAGCGCTGGTTTTGGTGAAGTGTACTCTGCTGAGTAAAACTTTTTCCGCACTGTGAGCACTGATACAACTCTGTCCACAGTCTGAGCAGTGATGAATTTCCTTCTTTACGTCATTGTGAGAACTGAGAGTATCAGATGATATGGGCTGACTGGAGCCTTTTGAGGAGATAGGAAGATCATGTTTAATCTCTCCTGATTCCTGCAGTTTCAGATACTCTTTGCAGTGACATCTCTGGATGTGTTTGTCAAGATAAATTTGAGATGCATGGGAAAGAGCACGTATAGAGCAGGAAAAGCTTTGCAACAGAGTATTGCGCTGCATGAACCCATATAGTTCTGCTGTCATGACCCCTTTACAAAAGGACCATCAAATATCAGACCAGTGAATAAGGTATTTTGGTCCTACTTGCTCATGACTCTTTGTCCCCTTGTGTCTTACCTTAGATTGGACCAGTCGAGCAGATCCCCGACACCAGGAGCCATGCTGAGTAATGGCTTCTGCTTACCCTCGACCACCTGAGCTTACCTCCCACCTTGAGCCTTAGTTGACCCAGCACGCCAGATTCACTCACTGAACTGTCGACACCATCGAAGGCCCAAAGGTTGCATCGCCTGCACTCTTCACTCACCTCTTTTCACAAATTACACTCAACCTTGCACCCTTGCCAGTTTTTCTAAATAAAAGAGCACTTTTCCCACCAAACTGTGGCTCCATGTGTCCATGTCTGGCTCACCCCACTCTGTTACCTTTACATTATAGCAGGGGACAAAGATTTTTCATACAAAAGGTCCCCAAATATGGACAAGTTTCCAAGCAAAGCACTCTCAAACCATCACAATCATTAAGTATTGACTTAACATCTACTAATTTATTCAGGCATATTTGTTTTCCTAATAGCTTTTTTTCTAGGTTAAATGTGCAGATCTTGTAGTTCATCACCTCTTAAGAACTATAGTCAAGCTGTATGTTAGTCGTCCTGCCTAATGGGTGCCTGATTTGGATGAATCTCACCTTCCTTACCTCTTGGCTTCACCAGGTTAAAATATAATTGAATACAACTGAAGTGATTGGCAGTAAGAATGATCAGACTTTACCATTTGTGGAGGACTTTTTGTTCCACAGGTAGTCGAAGGCAGGACTGAGGTCTTTGGCGTACTCCTCTTCATACCACACTAAGAGCTCCTGTCCTGGGTTAATGGGTCGACAGCACCGATACAGAATTCCACCTCGATACTGAAATGCCACAAGATTCTGTTCTTCATCATTACGAGCGCAATTCACATACCTACAAGAATTTGGCAAAAAGGCAGAAAATGCCAAAGCTCAAATCATAGTCGTAGACCAAGAGAAAGCATGATGGAAAATAAGACCCAACAACTGGAGCATTCCTCACCTCATCCAATTTGCATGAACTTCTCGTGCACCATCTATGTATTCTTCACATTGACTGCTTTTGTAGATCTGTAGAAAGAAACATATTTCCATTATCTTTAATAAACCAATGCTTTAAAATTAAATGTGTTCAGGCACATAAATTAATTATTTATGTATTGTTATGATTAAAACAAATTTTAACTAGTCGTCTTGTTGATATTCAATTGAGAGTAAATATATTTATCTACACATGATATAGAACACAATAACGTAATGCTTTGTAGTAATCTGTTCAATTAGTGTTTGATTTTAGTTTCCTCTAGTTATATATGCTTCCCCTCAATTATAGCTTCCTTGGTGTTGTTTGTTACGAGGTATGATATAGTGAGTGAGGAACAGCCGGGAGCCTATACTTAGTGATGACCCAAGAATAATTCCAAGGAAATTCCACCCTGTACCTTTATTTTCGACAAAATAAAGCATCGTCTGTACAAGTCATGTATCTGCGACTCAATCATTCATTACGTCATACATGACAGGCACCAGGTTCGTTATGGAGGAAAAACTTCAGCATGGAGGTTATTTAGAGCAGTACCTTAGTTCTCTTCAAGTCCAGTTTACATTAACAAAAAAGAGGTGTACCCTTGTAGTGCTATTTGACCTTACCGCATTTCTTTTATATTTCCTCCGTTGATTTCTCTGCTACGAAAGGGAAATAAGTAGCAAAAAACAAACAAAAAAAGGTATCGACCAAGAATCACATCCTTACTTGTCAAGGAAGTAAATTTCTCTGCGGGTTATAATAAATGACTTTACCTTTGTGCTCTATAATCATATTGAGTATATGTATGTAGAAAGAAGCATAGCCTGAATAGTCTTGTAACACTGTAAATGATTATTAGGCACTTCATCTGTGTGTCACTACAAAGCTTATGGTGAAGCACTTATGGTTGGTTTTCTCAGGCTCTTAGTTGTGTTTTACCTTTTATATCGCTAAATACTGATGTCATTGTGAATCAAAACTCTTAAATATAAACACTAAATCTGTCGCTACTAAAAATTACCTTTTTCCACTTGTTTTGTTTGTCTGCATATGGCTTAGAGTAAATTATGTAAGGTTACTGTTTATAATTACGGAGACAACTAAGACTTCCTGTTTTTGTATGTTTGCCGCGAAAGTTTCGCGTTTGTATCAGCATTTAAATTATATAGCATTTCAGTTTTATATAATAATAATATTAATAGCAACTAATTTTAACCTTTCCATACTATGGTAGTCTTTTATTGGGTGACCATAGAGGTCCTGCTAACCTGCTGCATGATGGTGTGGTATGCAGGCTGCTCTGCTGCAGATAAGGGTGGTGAAGACATCAGAGAAAAACTACAGGCTGTTCACTGCCCTTTCTGGAGGATATCGCTGCATCATGCGACCTGAGCAGAGCCTCCATCATCAAAGACTCACCCCACCAGGTTACCATCCCTTTAAGTCTCTGACAGGTGCTAAAGCACGTACCAAAACACGTACACCTACCAAACGAGAGAGAAAGCACAACAAATAGGTTGATTTGCTGATCATTGGCTGCCCTCACTGGATCTACTGGATCAAACAGCTTGTCCCAGAGGGAATTCCCTTGTAAGGGAAATCTGACTGAGGGATGAGAGGCCCCTGATTCTATATTTTTACTACAATTTAGTAAAACTATAGTAATTATATACATGCAAACCTCTACTGAATCAGGCTCTGATGGATAGATGTGTGATTACACCCTGAGGCCAATGTCAGATGTGTACCCCCTTGTGTACTCACTGTCTCATACTTGTGGTGCATCAAAAATCTACATCAATGTTCACTTCCCTGCAGGCATTCTGTCTCCGGAAATCTCTCGCCAGCTATTAAGTGGCCAGTTGGGCCTTTCATGGTAACAAGCAGCTGGGTTTCCTATTGGGTTTCCTATTGGGACTCACAGTAACCTCTGTTACGTCCCTGACGTATTATATATATTTTTTATATTATGCTTTTTTGTATTATGCTTTGCCGGCTGTCTTGGGTGTGATTTAATCTCTCTGTTTGTAAAGCAGGTTTAATTGGCCTCTACCTTGGAGAGGGGTGCTGATTGGAGGATCAGGCTGTGATGTGTGCTTTACTCCAGCCTCCAGTGTCTCCATTGGACAAGCACTTCCTGAACCTGTGGGCTTTATTCCTGCCTCCTGCATCACCATTGGGCAAGCCCCCCTTGAACCTATGCACCTTCCTCCCGCCTCCTATGTTTCCATTGGACTAGCACTTTGTGCAGCTGTATTTAAACACCATCCTGCCTGCTGCTCGAGAGACAACTGCTTGGCTTGTTATGGTGTTTACTTGTTTATATTTGATTTACCATGTATCAACCTCGATTTTGTTATTGTCCTCTGTACATAAATTTGTACACTTTGTAAATAGTATCATGTAAATAGTGGTAAGTAGGGAATCTAGTTTGGTAGTTTGGTGTGTGTCGGTATAGGTTCTAATATACAGGTTTGACGATTTTGAAGAAGTGATGAGTGAAATTAGTTTACTCTCTTCAAGCGGAGTAAAGTATTCTAAGTTCTGATGTGGTGTTGTTAGTTTATCATCTCATCACTCACTCACTCATCATCATCTATACTACTTAATCCTGTATTCAGGGTCACGGGGGCCTGGAGCCTATCCTAGGAGACTTAGGGCACATGGCAGGGTACACCCTGGACAGGGTGCCAATCCATCGCAGGGCACAGACACACACACATACACTCACTCATTCACACACTATGGGCAATATTTGGGAACGCCAATTAAATGTCTTTGGACTGTGGGAGGAAACCGGAGTACCCGGAGTGTGACAAAGCTGGACTAAATGTCCCCGCTGGACAACACTGGCACACATACACTCTCTCTCTCTCACTCACGCATACACACATACACTCACGCTCTCTTCCACACTCACGCACACACACACACATACTCTCTCTCTCTCTCTCTC
>QMIH01001695.1:5740-19782 GCA_003987875.1 Clarias batrachus | reverse complement strand
CAGCTCAGATCAGAGAGCAGGTCAATGCCACACAGAGTTCTAGCAGCAGACACATCTCTAGAACAACTGTTAAGAGGAGACTGTGTGAATCAGGCCTTCATGCTAGAATATCTRCTAGRAMACCACTGCTAAGKACRGGCAACAAGCAGAAGAGACACGTTTGGGCTAAAGAACACAAGAAAGAACACAAGAAAGACAACTCGCTGAATGAGAAGGTGTGTCCAAACTTTTGGTCTGTACTGTATAATGAGATCAAAATGTAAGTTGCACTGAATAAGGGAGTCTGCCAAATGCCCTGTTTATTGCAGAAGAAAATCAGGAGGATTAATTCACAACAAGCACACGTCCACTCTGGGTTAGGAATCCCAGACAATTCCCAGCAGGATCTACAGTAGCATCCCTCTACGGCTTCCAGATTTTCAGTGCTCTTTTATCAAACAGACCAAAACACAGCTAAACCTTCCCTCGGTCCACACAGTCCTTCACACAATGAGCACTCACCGTTCCCCCAACGAGAGGAAATTATCGTCTTGGTCCAGTGCGACCGCTCAAAAATAGAGCTTGTGGACAATAGCAACTCCCAGCTGTGTGCTTCATGTGAATGTGGCTGCCCATTGATAGCGATGTTGATTTAGGGCCCTGAAAATAGACACCAGGTCCGGTGGAACCTCAGTAGTTTGATGAATGGAGGCGGCTCTAATTTGGGTTTTTGCTAGTTTGATTTAGTTATTACTCCATTGATTTAAATGTTTTATTTGAGTTTTCAGTCAGAGACAGAGACGAACATACTCATGGCAGTCTCATCTTATAAAGTTTTGAGTTTATTTTTTTACTGGGATACTTTTCAAAGTAAGCATATATACCAACAATCTCAATATTCTATAAGAATTGGTTCATGAGAGACCTTCGGGAGCACGGTGGCTTAGTGGTTAGCACTGTTGCCTTGCACTTCCAGGTCCTGGGTTCGATTCCCTTGTTGGATCTGGGTGCATGGAGTTTACATGTTCTTCCCATCAAGCCCCTTCAAAAATAGAATACAACAGTCACCATACAGAGGTTTCAAGATGTAGATGGATGGAGAGTCCTTTAGCCCAATTACCTTTGTTATGTTCAGTATGTTCTTTAATTAGAACACAATTATATTATATTTGTGAACAGAATTGATGGTATTCTTGGTACAGATATTTTCTCTATAAAACTACACTGATGAATTTATTTTTAGGGCTAGCAGGAAAATCCTGGAGTCAGAATGAGACTGAGAGTTCCCTCTTTTTTTAAAATCTTTTTTCCAAATACTCATTTAAATTGTCTGAAAATAGGATTTTAAGGTGTTTTTTCTGAGGCTCTCCTCATAAACAAATTCAGACTAGCCATAACTGAGCACCCGGGCATTATATGGTGATAAACTTAATATCAAAATGGAGCTTATTGAATCAGACATCTAAAAAAAAACCCCATACATTTCTCAAATCACGCATCTGACATAAGGAATCATCTACATCAGGGGTCTCAAACTCAATTCCTGGAGGTCCGCAGCCCTACAGAGTTTTGTTCCAACCATAATTAAAAACACCTGATCCAACTAAACAAGTGATTAAGGCTTATTTGAAAACTACATAGTATGTATGTTGGAACAAAACTCTGTGGGGCTGCGGCCCTCCAGGAACTGAGTTTGAGACCCCTGATCTACATGGTCTATATCTATAATTGTATAAAAAAAAAATCCATACAGAATGACACTGCGTCACACAAATCCGCTCACCTTGTGCTCCTATAATGACCAAATCAAGCAGGTTTATGAGTTGTTTACCAGCACTTCAGATGCTTGATTTTTCCACTCTGCAGGATCCCCTCGCTCCTCTAAATGATTGGTGATGAAACCCTGCCGAGTTTGCCCTGCCAGGTCCGGCTCCTCCTCCTTTTCCTCTCCACGTCTCACTGAGTTGCCGAGTCTCGGGCTGGTCTGGCACAGAGCTTGGCGCTCTCAGAGGTCTGTCCAACCATGTCTAAGACGAGGACGGATTTTCAAAGCTCTTGCACTTTCACGCTCAGACCCTAGGAATATGTGAGTGTGAATGTGCTGTGGAAATTACAAGCGCAGGAGATTTTAGAAAAACAGCAACATCAGCAACATGAGGGATTTCAGCCGTGGGCACTATGCTGGTTCGTCACGTAGAGACTTTGTGTGTAAAAAAAGGTATATTAGTATAGCTGGGGCTTTTATCAGATATTTTAAACTGTATTATTTGGACATAAGAGACGAAAACAAGCCTTTATACAATGAGTATAAATCAATGACATCACACTTTATTAGGAATACTCAACCGTTTGTTTATTCATTGATTTATTCAGACAGTTATTCAGTCATCCAATCATGTGACAGCAGGGCAATGCAAAAGAATGTAAAAGCATACAGATACTGGTTGAATGGTGCAATTATGGTTTACTCCAAGTATCAGAATAGGATCTCGGTTACTTAAATGGATCCAGAAGCATCCAGCACGTACTGTAGCAGTCCTGCAACTTGAAACACTCCTGATGAAAGAGGTCAGAGTAGAACAGCAACAGCAACATTAGTCCAAGCTGACAGGAAGGCTATCACTTTTTAATAACTGAGGTGAACAGAAAAGCATCTCAAGGTGGAACATTAAAGTGAACAGCGGAAAACCACATCAGGTTCCGTCCCTGTCAGCCAAGACCATGAAACCGTGTCTACTGTGGACGTAGGATCACTGGAAGTCTTTTTAATCTTCAACTGTCAGCTCAAATGGCCGGAGATCAAACTGACATCCGTGCCTCCGAGCTCACATTTGGTCTCGGATTGGTTGTGCTTTCTCGTAGATAGATGCTTTAATAACTAAAGACTTTCCTGTATTTTACCTTCCAAAACTGCTCACAGGTAAATCGCAATCAAACCCGCACTGTAAAACAACATTTTGCGTTTCGGTTCGCTCAGGACACGGCCTTCGTTAACCTGCTCTGTGATCTGTGACAGCGAGGGGTCACCTTTCGTCTGCAAATTGATGGCTTGAGTATAAAAGACAGGCACCGGTTGTTCATCATGAACAGGTTCAGACACCTACTTAATAACTTCTATCTATCAAGTGTTTGGGAGAGCGACTCGCTTCAGCCTCAGTGACTGTCCATAATACCACTGGTGGAGATCCTGATCGGGACAGAAAGTCTGTTTTGGTATAAATCTTCATTACGATGTGCTGCAATGGCATTCGAGTACTATCGATGGTCCTTGAGGTGCTTGTACAGCTTGTCTCAAAACCACCTGCACCTCATTGAATTCGTTGTAAATAATTGGGAGAGGCCTTACAATGAATTATAAGACAAAGCCGTAATGTCGAGAGAATTATCTGTAGACCAGCGAGACAGAATTGTGCCAAGACACAGATCTGGAGAAGGATATGAGCAAATTTCTGCTGCATTAAAATGGAATCATGGAATATCTCAAATGGAAGAAATGTTGAACAACAAACAGTCTCCCCAGGTCTGTCTGCCCAGCCAAACTGAGTTAGCTTGGTCCAACAGGTAACCAAGGACCCAATGGTCACTACAAATGAGATCATGAGTGGCCTTGTGGTGATAAGATAGCCTTACTGAAGGTCAGCCATCACTGCAGCATTCCACCAATCAGGCCTGTATAGTACAGCAGCCAGACAGAAGCTTCAGAAAATCTCACTCATTGACTATAGGGCTTATCCTGGACAGGGACGGGAAGCCTGGAGTGTATCCCACGGGACTCGGAGCGCAAGGAATCACAGGGCACACTCACTCACACACTGCAGGGAATTTGGAAACACCCATTAGTCGACTTTGCCGGTCTTTGGACTGTGGGAAAATGGAGTACCAGAAAGAAACCCTTCAAGTTCGGGGAGAACATGGACCACACAAGGACTCGAAGAATCAAACCCTCAATCCGGGCGGTGCGAAGCCACAGTGCTAACCACTACGCAGCCATGCTACCAGCTCACAACTGTGAAAGTCTTGGAGTGGCCGAGCCAGAGTCTGCACCTGAATCAGAAAATCGTGAAAATAAAATAAAGATGGTCGATATCTTCCTACATTTTTAATAAGAATGACTCTTCTTGATAAATAATTTTTTTTTTTTTCAAGGCCGGTGAGACTGGAACATCTTACAGCGAACTGACATTTTCCTTTTTATAGAATGTATCACATACCTTTGCTTATATTTCATTAGACAGTGGTGAGTGAAATCCACAAAGCCGCGGCAGTCGTATTCTCCAGTGTGTTACCTTCGGTTCAATCAAACAGTGTCTTATCCAAACTGAAGAACCTTCGGAAGAAAAAAAAAAAAAATGAAGTTATGGGAAGTAGGGTTTAGATACCTAAGCCTCTGAACTTTCAAATAATTCATGAGAATTTGGATGGCAGGATTTGACAGGACCGTGAAGATTCTTTTCAGTAAATGATTCAGGAAGTCAGGAACACGGAACGAGACAGCAGTGCTCTACGGCCGCCGGTGTGTGTCTCTTATGAGGGTCTTTAATGCTAAGTTAATTTGATGCTCTTAGAAGCATTGAAACAAAAGTACGAGCAGCAAAGCAGGGCATCTAAACAGCATGTCCTGATCACACTTGCGTCATTATCTAGAGAATCCTTATGAGAATTGTGAAATATTTATTATAGTAAACAGCAACTATTATGATATTTGATTATTTTTTTTTATTCCAGGATGTAAGCAAACAATCTTTCTTCTCACAAAGTTAATTTTGTTAATTTATTTATAAATAAAACACTGATATTTGACACACTCTCAGCTCAGACTGCTGTGGACATGTTTGCTCTAACATCCACTGTTTTATCTCGTAACGTACAGTAGTGTCGTTCCACAAGTCTGCCTGATTTAATTAGCACCATGACTTCAGAACATATGAAACAAACCTGTTTAAAACTTCCTGCAGGAAGAATAAACATTCTGTCTATACATCGTAAAAGATTCAGTTTTCAAGTTTTCCAAAGTTACATAAGGTTTCTGTTTTGGGGAGTAAGCCATGCTATCACACATTGTTTTTTCTTTTTTGTTTTTTTTTTTGTAACAATTTGTAGAGACATTCTGGTCATTTCTGTGTCTTCCACATACGCTGTGTATTTACAGTGAACTATTACGTTGATTGGCTCTGTTTCCAAACCCACCTCAAGGGAAAAAGAGCTATATTTGTCCAAAAATACTGTTGTGATGTAATCTGGCACATAATTGCTTATAACGTCCCTACCATGAGATCTTACCAACTATCATGGCCATAAAATGTGAATACATGCAATGGTAATCACCATGGCAACACGGTGGCTTAGTGGTAAGCACTGTCGTCTTGCACCTCCAGGGACCAGGTTTGATTCCTGCCTCTGTGTGCATGGAGTTAGCATATTCTCCCCGTTAGCATGTTCTCCCCGTGCTTGGTGGGTTTCCTCTGGGCACTGGTGTCTCCACAGTGTCCAAAGACATACAGATTAGGCTAACTGGTGTTCCTAAATTGCCCATGTGTGTGCCCTTTGATGGATTGGCCCCAGCTCATGCTCTAAGTTTCCTGGGATAGGCTCCAGGCCCCTGCGAGCCTGTATACAGAATGAAGCGCTATAGACAATGAGTGGGTAATCACCATTTGCCTACATGGTCCCTAGTTGGATTACAGAGGTTCAGAAATTCAGAAATGGATATATATTATATATATATACGGGGTGGGCCATTTATATGGATACACCTTAATAAAATGGGAATGGTTGGTGATATTAACGTCCTGTTTGTGGCACATTAGTATATGTGAGGGGGCAAACTTTTCAAGATGGGTGGTGACCATGGTGGCCATTTAGAATTCGGCCATCTTGGATCCAACTTTTGTTTTTTCAATAGGAAGAGGGTCATGTGACACATCAAACTTATTTGGAATTTCACAAGAAAAACAATGGTGTGACCTTGGGTGCCATTCAACTGGCCCACGACGACCAATCCATTTTTCAGGAAACTGTTCATCTAGGAATGCTCGGACCTGACACCCATAATGTGGTGGTGCACGATCTTGCTGGAAAAACTCAGGGAACGTGCCAGCTTCAGTGCAAAAAGAGGGAAACACATCATCATGTAGCAATTTCAAATATCCAGTGGCCTTGAGGTTTCCATTGATGAAGAATGGCCCCACTATCTTTGTACCCCATATACCACACCATACCATCACTTTTTTTTGTTCCAACAGTCTTGGAGGGATCTATCCAATGTGGGTTAGTGTCAGACCAGTTGAATGGCCCCCACGGTCTCCCGATCTGACGCCCTTAGACTTTTATCTTTGGGGTCATCTGAAGGCAATTGCCTATGGTGTGAAGATACGAGATGTGCAGCTCCTGAAACTACGGATACTGGAAGCCTGTGCTGGCGTTTCTCCTGCGGTGTTGCTATCAGTGTGTGAAGAGTGGGAGAAGAGGGTTGCATTGACAATCCATCACAATGGGCAGCACATTGAACACATTTTATAAGTGGTCAGAAACTTGTAAATAACTCATGAAAGAATAAAGTTACGTTAAAACCAAGCACACCATTGTTTTTCTTGTGAAATTCCCAATAAGTTTGATGTGTCACATGACCCTCTTCCTATTGAAAAAACAAAAGTTGGATCCAAGATGGCCGACTTCCAAATGGCCACCATGGTCACCACCCATCTTGAAAAGTTTGCTCCCTCACATATACTAATGTGCCACAAACAGGACGTTAATATCACCAACCATTCCCATTTTATTAAGGTGGATCCATATAAATGGCCCACCCCGTATATATTATATATATACTTTACTTTATTCTCAGGAGAAGGAAGACAAAGTCACCAGGTCATCCTGAGCCCTCAGAATTTCTAGCACTTCAAACAAAAAGGAATAAAAGAAAGAAAAAAAAGCAAAGGCCAAATAATTAGCAACAAATGTGTAAATGAGTTTTGCCTTTCCTCCAGGGCATTTCTACTCGAACCCTTGTGATTTCGACACAAGTGAATAATGACTCGCTTGCCCTTTCTCATGTTTGACCTTGTTCTTAATGCTTTATTTTAAATGTCTTTCTAATGAGCCCCACTGCATCGTGCGAGCCCGAGTTGTACTGCAGATCCTCAGTTAGAGAGCAGATATTGTTGTAATAAGCCACACAGGGTAGTTCTAGTGAACGAGCCAGAATGAGTGACAGTGTGCTAACGCTATCTGCTAACTCAGACACCATTCTCAGCAATGTGTAAAATGAGCAATAATAAATTTAAAAAGGTCCAGCTGCTGTTCCAACTGATTCGTTCAAAGTTGGTCAGCTGCTCATCATGCTGATCTCTAGAGGGAACCTGTGCTAACACTACAGGATGAGTTTATCAGCTCCCAGTTAAAGTTTACATATTAACTCACTTGGTGCTATAAAAATATTGTGAAATAATTGAACTTATGGATATTTATAATGTATATTTAACAGGATGTTGGACACATTGGAGAGTTTGGGACACAATAAAAGGCTATTACAGTGTATAAGCAATAGCAAAAGGCAAATTTATTGCTGTGTTACATCCCCAAAAACAATGTAGTCTGTATTATCTCCTCTGTTTTAAACAATAATGTTTGACAATTATGTTTCTGTACACTTACGCTGCAATATACTGTAATTATTCACAGCACCGATTCATTGAGAGGAAACATCTCTAGTAGAATTTTTAAATGTCTGTACCAAGTTCTGTTCATTGCTTTCATTTTATTTTGTTCTGTACCATATATACTACATGGTACTGTGAAAAAGTTTAAGCACCCTGTGTTTTTAGTACAAACTTTGCTATAGATTTATTTATTTTTTTTCATTTGATGATTTTATTTATGACTATTGAGTCAGTACATAAACATTTCTGATTTTCAAACATCAGTTTTAAACCACTTAGCGGTTAGCAAACGCTAATGTCACCTTGGGTTCGATTCAGTCCTGTGTGCATGGAATTTGCATGTTCTGCCCATGCTTGGTGGGTTTCCTCAGGAAACTCCGGTTTCCTTCCCACAGTCCAAAAAAATACAGATTAAGATAATTGGTGCTCCAATTAATTGATACAATATAGTATAATATATATAAGCTGTAACTGAAGAACCATTACCAGGTGTGCAAAATGGTAAGTTTCATTATAGAAAGCTTCTAAATGGAAGTAAGGATAAAACTGTGCTCGAGCTACCTTCAAGGTGAACCATTTTAGTGGTTTAGACAGCTAACGATCTAGGTTGTTGATTTTCAAATCTGAAGATCTGGGTTTGAGCCCCGCCGTCGGTGGGTTGCCACACCCCAAACTATCCTTGCATTTCTTTATTCCATCATTGTACATACATATATACATATGGTTGCAGTTATATTGGAACGGGAAGGGGCTTAACACTTGTGGACGGTTTCCACAAAGTTGACGTTAACCCAATAGAACACCTTTGGGATGAATTAGAGCGGAGACGGCGAGCCACAAATGCGCTTTTTAAAGAAAGGTAAAACATTACCATAAACACACCCCTAAACCTTGTGGAAAGCCTTCACAGAAGAATTGAAGCTGTTATAGCCGCAAAGGGGGCGGAGCCAATGTCATATTAAACCCTATGAATTAATTTTGTATGTTACTCAAGTTCATATGCATGTGAAGGCAGGAGAGCAAATACTTTCGGCAATGTAGTTGATATATAATTTTAATCTCAGCAAAAAGAACTTCTCACTTCTCATAGAAATCTTCTCTCCACACCTTCTTTTCTGACCGATGTAAATAATTAATATTGTTCTGCCTGCTGGACATCAATTAATTATCTTAAAACCGCTTGCAGTGAGAAAGAGAAAATACTGTGTTACAATCCGCTGTTTTAGCCTTAAAATCATGATCCAAAGCACACTTGTTGATGATGTTTTTGTTGTGGTTTTCTTTAAATGCATTAATTCAATATCACTTTAGAGATTTTTCTCATCTCTTTGATGATGAGATGATTCTCAGTTTGTGTTTGTTGTTTCGAGGATATTTCATTTTTTACGGAAATTAATTAGAGAGATAAACTGCATTAGTGGAAATCATAAGAAAATGATTTCTACTCTCTCTGTTCTCATCCGTTACATAGTTTTTAATGATATAAGAAAAATTAATGTCATGTTTTCATTGTATTTGAGTTTATGAAGTTAGATATTTGAACTCCATGGTAGGAGTGTTTATGCGAACAGACTGCGCTGCAAGTCAAAAATGGCACCATTTTAAGTAACTGCCGCAAAACAACAAATTTTTGGACAAAATTTTTTTCTGAAATAATTGAAATGTATACTGAAAATCTGCACTGCCATTATTTTCTATTTTAAATCATCAACAAGCAGCGCAGTTACACCTTAAGAACGTCATGCTACAGTAACTTGTAGCTACTTACATTAGCTAGCTATTTTAGCCTTAGCAAACGTTAGCTACTTAGCTACTCACCTACTCTCCCTGCACACACACATGTATATCTCACACACATTTGACATGCTTATGTGACATTGCAGTTCTTAAATTTGGAATTGAAATGAAATAAAAAGAAAATGTAATTAAATGTCTTCTTGCATATAGCGCATGGCTGTGGTAGCAGAGTGAACACACACTTTCAGATGAGTCTCTACACTACAGTAACTTCTGAATCATGTTGAAGTCATACAGTATGACAACACCTGGGCATGTTAGTTGGCTATAACTGCACACCCACCTGAAAGTGTTTCCTTTCCAACGTAAGAACATCCGAGCTGTCGGAACCATGAACCATCGATCGATCCCTATTTTTTGTTAGTGGCTACTGAAAGAGTTTCTCAGCACCTCCGTCCTTCCTCAAAGCTTTTTATCTTGTTATTTAACTTTCTGAAAGAGCCTTCGCAGCGTGAGCTCATGCACGTATCTCAGCAGGCCGTGATTGAATCTTTTCTGGCCTTTTTTTTTTTTTTTTCAGTCTGGGCATCAGGTTCTCAAATCTTCCATGAGATCATCCAGCTGTGTTCTCCCAGTGTTTCTCTCACCTTCTTTTTCGGGTTGGCTCACGACGGTACCGCCTCCCTGTCGAGCTAGGTCACACTCTGCCTATGCTCTAGCACGTTCGGGGAGACCGGATCTGCGGGGAGTGGGACTTGGTTTGTCTCCGAATCGATTTCCAAAGTTCTTCCAGACCAGGACATGGTGGAGGGGCATGTCTGGGGATGCGCTTTGTGAATTAGTTTGTCCTGAAGGAGAAAACGGGCTGTCTGACATTTATTGATTGTGTTGTGACAATTGTATTGCAGTGTGACAGTTTTATAACATTTTTTTTTTTTTTTTTTCAAGTTTGCACAGAAACAATTGGTCCTAACCAAAAGTCTTAAAAACCTAACTAAATGAAACAGTTTGCATCACGAGTCCCATCATCACACACTCCTTATTACCTTAAATAGAAGGATAACAAATCCTACTTTGATATGCGAACATGATTAAGCAATATTACTCTGAACATATCACAGCTGTGCTGATATTCAGTACAGTATAGGCAGTGATTTTGCAGTTAACACTACATTTTCACAGAAATAAATATATATATAAATAATAATGACAAACATGTTTTTTTATTATGAATAGATACTGATTTATTCTGAGTTATTTTATCCGCCAACACATATCCTTCATCCACTTGTGAAACTAAACCAATCACAACTGCGACCATAATCGAATGTCATTTTTAATTCGCACCAGTACTGGGTAGCCAAAGGTGAGGAGAATAAACCATGGATTGACTTAATATTTCCACTTTAGAATATCTTCTAACTTCCGGGTTCTGGGGTCGAATCCCAATGGAAAGCTTGTGCATTATATAGCGTGTACAATTAATTGTTCCACACAACAAGTATTCCACTTAACCCTATATAACCATTTGCATCATATTTGATACACCAGGTTCTGAGGCCTCTATCTTATCAACATGATCAAATCTTTCCTTAAAAACCCAATGTATATGACCTGATACATGTATTCTGCCCCCTTTTGGATTATCATGCCACTGCAGGCATTGAAATTTTTTTTTTTTTACCTTTTCAAAATGGCTAATGTCATGAAATGATGCACACCTGTGTGGCAGAAAAATCTTTTCAAATTTTCAAGAAGTAATGGTAAGAATAACATTTATATTATTATACATTTTTTTAAATAAGCACTTGCTGTTCTGAAAAAAAAGCATAATTACTTAATAATTAATTTTTTATATTACGGTTAAATCATGTTAAAATGTGTGTATCATATTTGATACTGTGGTTATATAAGGTGCTTTATCCTTAAAAGTTCATATCACATTTTTGTAATATAATCTACATCTTGTCTATCACAATACAAACATACACTATTTTGGTGATTTAATTCATCTAATTATTAACTGAAATTCCATCTTAATAGATTTCGACATTTTTACAATAACAGTTCCTATTGAAATAATTGCTATGCTTCTTGTGTGTTAACACAAAATACTTTTTGTATTAAGTGATTTTTAGATGACAAAAAGATTAGAAGAAGAGAGAAAAAGAAAGTATATTGAATAATGTCGTAATCTTTATAATAGATGGCAATCCCAGTGACATAGAGCAGCTAGGGGAAGATGAGGAGGAGGAGGAGGATGCGGAGGAATGGACTCCTCAGGCCATGCATGATAGTTCAGATGGCAGTGATGAAGATGACAATCAGGTTGAAAGTGTATCCCAGACAAGTATGCAAGTTGTATGCAACAACAACAATCAGAAATTTGTCATTGCTGTGACGAAAAACTTGCCAAAAATGCCAAATGTATCAAAAGTGATACAAAAAAAATCTCATACAAAATTCTATGTAAAAAAAATTTGGGGGGATGGGATTTTGTTAAAGGGGCTAATAAACATCCCAGTTCCAAAAAATTAGAATTTTCTGGCTATTTTTTGATGGGTTGGGCTTATATACTTACCTTTATACTGTAGCTTGCATTAGCTGTGAACAGAAGAAGAATTTGTAAAGACGTTGCAGTGATTTCTGCAGAGACGACGTGCTGTTTAAGACGACAGAACGTTATCAGGTCAGTGTGTCCTTGCTGAAAGTGCTTCTGTGACTGGTTGTGAATGTGGGTTTTGGTAGGCAGCTGCTCTCTCCTCAGTACTGCAGACCGTACAGACCCGAATGTACTGTAATTAACAACTGTTAGAACAGACATGACGCTGAATGATACATGTAGTTAACCATCCCAGTGCCGTTATGCTTTATTATCACCGCTTATGGAACGCAATCAGATCTAACTGCGGTATAATTACAGTCAATGTAAATATTTACAAGTATAACAAGGGACATTAAAGTACTTATAAAGAGTTGTTCTGTCAGTAGAGTGCCTTTTTGCTTTTTTCTAAATGCGTGCTCCTGTTTGACGCCACCATCCTGTGTTTTTATAGCCAAGCACGTTTTTTAAAGCGGCCGATAAACACGTGGATCAAGCAGCTCTGGAGACAAGAATACCACATTGCGATACTGTGTGAGATTTAATGAATAAATACATGAGTGAGAATAATCATGAGTATCATTAAAGATATCATTTTTCCTTAACCTATTGTACGTGTCCCCTGTGGGCGGGACTTTGTGAACGCATGTTATTAAGGAACACAAACATGGCTGATGTAAATGATGTGGATTTGAGTCACTAATGAGTGGACGCGGCACAAGACCATTTTTAACAACAACATCGATTGCCGTTTATCTGTTACCAAGGACCAACCTCATGGCATTACGCAATTAAAAAAATATCAAGCCCCGCTCACGTTACTAGTCGGTGACATTACACGGTGTCAGTTTAACCTGATCGATTACATACGATTGATTTTATCACTGCTTAATGAAGAAAGAAACACGAGCATTACTGAGCTAAAGACTTTGTGGATTTTCTGATTCGTTCCTGAGATGACCCAGGCATCAGGGTGTCCAGGACTCCCTCAGGATTATTGTAATCAGTGTGTCTATTGATCGTCTGTCTAAACTCCAGGAGAAGCACACTTGCAGTTCCACTTTGTCCTCTGTTGTGTGCGTGTTGGACCGGTAGAGAAAGAGGGAAATAATTGACTCGGGAATCGACCCGAGTCAATTTCTCTTTGGACTCGACTGCGATTTATTTTTTTCTAATGAACTTACTTGGTTCTATAAAAGATCGTTTAAAACAAATAGTTTGTTTTTTCGTTGTTGCTGTTGTATTAGTTTATAAAATTAGTGTACCTTTATAAAAAACAATTATATGTATTTTGCATGTTTTTTTTTTTTTTTACCATGTCATGCCCTGAGGTTGTATTTGTGAAGTTGTATGGATCACCAAATCATGTTTTAAATAAATAAATAAATAAATAAATAATGATAAATAGTAAAAGTCACAGGTTAAAGATTGATTCAGACTACACAAGTAGACAATAAATAAGAAGAATATCCATAAAACAAGAGATACAGCTATTGTCGTGGCCTTGCACATCTATATATAAAATATAATATATTATCATCCTAAAAGTACTATATATATTTCTTTCTTTCTTTCTTTCTTTCTTTCTTTCTTTCTTTCTTTCTTTATTTATTTATTTATACAGTACAGACCAAAAGTTTGGACACACCTTCTCATTCAAAGAGGTTGAATTTGTATTATGGCAAGAAAAAAGCAGCTAAGTAAAGAAAAACGAGCGGCCATCATTACTTTAAGAAATGAAGGTCAGTCAGTCGGAAAAATTGGGAAAACTTTGAAAGTGTCCCCGAGTGCAGTCACAAAAACCATCAAGCGCTACAAAGAAACTGGCTGACATGCGGACCGCCCCAGGAAAGGAAGACCAAGAGTCACCTCTGCTGCGGAGGAGAAGTTCATCCGAGTCACCAGCCTCAGAAATCGGCGGTTAACAGCAGCTCAGATCAGAGAGCAGGTCAATGCCACACAGAGTTCTAGCAGCAGACACATCTCTAGAACAACTGTTAAGAGGAGACTGTGTGAATCAGGCCTTCATGCTAGAATATCTGCTAGGAAACCACTGCTAAGGACAG
>QMIH01001694.1:94705-105489 GCA_003987875.1 Clarias batrachus | reverse complement strand
AACGGCTTTGGACTCTCGATCTCGCTTCTCGACTACGGCTTCGCTGCACGACTCGGCTCAACGCTCTCACGGACGGACCTCACGTCATTGAGCTTTCACTTTCACTCTTCGACTACAGCTCCGCCTCTCGTCTATCCACAGTACACAGCTTCTGACTACCAGGCCCAAGCATCTCTTCATCTTCTCTGCTCCCCTGCTCTTGGATCCATCTTTTGCTCTTTCGTCGTACGTTTCTGACATGGCAATCTACATGATTGATGTTTTTACACAAAAGTAAGGTCATGTGAGGACTTTTAGGATTCCTTTAACTCTAGCTGCTAAAGTTATAACGTATAGAAAACAAACCTCGCTTGTAAGGTCAACAAAAACGTTCAAGCCTCAGTGTAAATGTGTCCCTGCTCATTATTGTTCCTCTGTTTCAACACAAATGCAACCTTGCTTTAAAACGGCCTGGAGCTTATTTCAGGACTTAGGGCACGAGACAGGGTACACCCTGGACAGCGTGCAGGGCACACACCACACACTCATTCACACATTGTGGACAATTTGGCAATGGCAGTTAACCTAATCTGCATATCTTTGGAGTATGAGAGGAATTAGAGTACCCAGAGGAAACCCACCAAGCGCCAGGAGAACATGGAAACTCCATGCACACAGACCGCTAGGTGGCAATCGAAACCAGAGCCTGGAGGTACAAAGCGCCAGTTATACCCCCATGCCACTGTGCCACCCCTACTGAGCATGGTACCTGTACATACTAATTATTATGCTAAGTATTTTTTTGTATGGAACTGTGCAATCTTATTTCAACATCATAAGATAATTGATTATTTTAATCATGCACAGGTTGATCTATTACAACTAATTATGAGTCTTGTGGAACTAATTAAGGAGTGAATACTTATGAACTTATTTCTTTTTCAAATATGTTTGCAAACCTTCCACACAGATGCAAATTTATGGGATATTTTGTGTAGAAAGGTTCATGGCAGAAAGAAATCCAGATAAAGTCTGTTTCAGTATCACTTTACTTGAAGTGCATGTTCATATTTTTTCAACACTACCATATGAAGTGGAAATTTTATTTTAATTTTAAAATATTTTTTTAATTTTTTTTTTAAAAGACTTCAATCAAAAGAAAGTCACAGTCGACAAATTGAATTCAATAAGGACACTTGCACATCCAGAGCCCATTAGGGTCATGTGGAGCGCAGGGGATGATGGGAACTGTAGATGTGCCTACCTGGTGAAATCATGACATTTAGGCTTAAAGGCTACAAAATGCACATACTTCCAAGATGGTGAGTACTCACATTTATTTGAAACACAAAATGTTCTAACTGTGCATGTTTTTCTTTCTCTGCAGCATGAGACTGCGTCAGTGCAGATGTTTGACCACCTGGTGAAGGTTAATAATCTGGAGCCTGTGATGGAGGAGTATGGTCTTTCTTTGCCCACTGACCTTGATTTTATCAAAGAACAAATCACAGGAGAGCTGGACCGTCCAGAAAATATGGTAGAGATTTAGTTTTCATGTTTCTTGACAAGTTCAACCTTACAGCTTGTCTAATATTGTCTTCCTTTGGCTGCAGTACAAGGGCAGACCTACGGAAAAGGAATTCTTGTATGAGATTGTGGCAAATAAGAGAACCGGTATTGATGTGGACAAGTGGGATTATATCGCCAGGCGAGTCTGTCCTTCAGAGGAACCTTTTTTTCATATTGATGCTGATAAATCACTCATCACACCAACCTCATGTTTATTGTCCACCTGAACAGAGACTCCTATCACCTGGGCGTCCAGACCAGCTTAGACCACCGCAGTTTCATCAAGTTCACCCGAGTGTGTGAGGTCAATGGGAAGAACATCATCTGTGTTAGTGACAAGGTAGATTGTTCACATTTACATCAATGGCATTTGGTAGACATCCTTATCCAGTGCGACGTCTATCTCATTAGACGTCTAAACAGTTGGGGTAGCCAACAGTGGTAGCTTGGAGTTTGAACCCGTGACCTTATGATCCACAGCCCAACATCTTAACTCACTCATCCATTCGTTCTCTATACCGCTCATCCTGTGTACTGGGTTGGGGGGTCCAGAGCTTATCCCAGGAGAATTAGGGCACGAGGCGGGGAACAACTTGGACAGGTTACCAATCCATCGTAGAGTGTGCACACACACACACACACTACAGGCAATGGGAGGAAACCAGAGGAAAACCATAAAGCACAGGGAGAACATGAAAACTTCACACACAGACCCCTGGAGGGAATCGAACCTTCAACCCTGGAGGTGTGAAGCCACAGTGCTAGCCACTACGCCACCGTGCTGCGACCACGATACACTGTTGTTTTATTTTAAACTTGCATTTAGATCAGACCCGGGCATTTTAAGGCGCGGGGGGCGAAATACGGTCCGACTAAAACAGCAGTACTTTTACTTTGAAACCTGTTTACAGTGTGCGTGCATCGTTTATGAACAGGTACTCTGAAACAAGTCCGAGTGCATGTGATTAGCAACAAGTCATTGTAGTGGTAACCCTTCAAAATGTTTGCACATGCCAACAAAAGAACGGTGGAAGCTGAAGGCCGTGGTTTCAAGAAACTATGGACTACTAAATATTTATTCAATGCAGTCAGGGGTAAACCCGTGTGTTTAGTTTGTGGTGAGCAGGTCGCCGTGTTTAAGGAGTACAACGTGAGCCAGCATTACGAGACGAAGCATGCAGAAAAATACAGGCATTTGACTGAGGTTTGATTTCTCTCACTGAACAAGAAAAAAACACTGAAACATGTCTACTTTTTTCTGCACTGTTTGGCAGTTATGTTACATTTTTGGACAAAACTGTGAGTCATGTTACATTATTATTGGCATACAAAGACATTGTGGTATCTTAATAGAAAGTTAAGAAAGTTAAAAACAGAAAGCATTCTGGTGTTAATGTGACTGAAAAAGACTTACACATGTTGTACACTTACCATTGTTTTGCATAATTTCACTGAATAAATTCAGTTTTTTGTAAAACAACCTCACTCACTCATTATCGAACAATAACACACACTCTTACCAGCTTCTGTAAACGACGCCATTTACTTATTTCAACGTAAAAATAAAATTCATAACCAGAGTGGATTTCAAACTTTTGGCCCGGCAAATATTACAATACAATATTTTCTCTTCTCATTTGGCCCCTGGGGAAAAATAATTGCCCCCCCCCTCCCTGATTTAGATGTTCCGAATGGTACATAAAATATTATTCCATGAATTTGTAAAAGAAAAGGACAGGTAATAATATTTAGGAAATTATTAGCAGATAAATGTCAGAATTTACACTGTTGCAATTATTTACAGTCCTTAGAGAAATCATACTCTCCATGATCACTGAAGACTAATATGGCAAGAGAAAAGCTGGTGAATGGGTTAGAAAAGGCAGATGACAAAAGTTTTTTTTAAAAATTGGAAAACAGGAGAATATTTTATTCAGCTGAATTAACTTTCAACTTTATTGTCATTGTTATAAATAACAGAGTATAAATAACTACGAGATATCATTAGAGCATCATCTTCCAGCATGTGATGTAATAAGGTGCATCTATTTTATGTGCTGCAGAAATGCAAGTCCAGTTCAGAGTTATTGTAAAAGTGACGTACGATATGTAAGAGTAGGTGGGAGCAAAAGGCGAGAGGGAGGTAACTGCTTGTTCTACAGTCTTACAGCCACTGGAAAGAGGCTGTAGGAGAGTCATGTGGTCCTGGGGTGTATGGATCTCTACCTTCTGCCTTCTGTGCAGGGTGTCACCACCCGCTGCAGTGCCTGCTGGAAAACCACACCAAAAGTCCACATGTCAGCACACTCTCTATGGCACAACAATAAAAGTTTACCTAAAGCTGCTGAGAAAGGTTTTTCCTTCTCAATTTCCTCCGATAGAAGAACCGCTGCTGGCCTTTCTTATGGCAGAGATGATATTATAACCCCATGTTAGGTCCGCTGTTACAGATAGTGGTCCTTGTGCTCTTAGGAAAATCCACGATCTTCTCCCTGGTCTTCTGGATATTTAGGGTCAGCTTGTGGGTATCACCCCAAGCTGCCAGATGTTCCACCTCCTTTCTGTATGAGGACTCATGGTTATTAGTGATGAGTCCCAACACTGTGATGTCGTTGGCAAATTTTATGAAGCAGTTAAAAATTAACGCAGGTCTTGCACAGTTCTAAATCAAAGGTGTACTTAGCCACATTAGCCTATAAAAAATCTTACAACTCAACTCATCTTTATTTGTATAGCACTTTAACAACAATAATGCCCCAAAGTGCTTCACATAAATAATACAATAATATAGTAATATAATTTTTTTTTTAATTATAAAAAATAATATAATACTGTAATATTAAAAAGGAACATAATTAAAAATTACATCACACACATATCTAATCAAACAATATGTAAAATCTCATGTTGGTTTAGACGGTAGGGTAGACGTGTGTTTTGAGATGGAATTTAAACTCTCTCATGTGTGGCCTCACGAATGGTCACATGCAGGTCATTCCACAGTTTGGGCGCCGCCACAGAGAACGCCCGGTCACCCCTGAACTTGCACTTGGTCTTGGGTACCAGCAGCAAAAGTTTATCTGATGATCTGAGAGTCCGGGATGGAGTATATGGCTGAAGCAGATCTGAGAGGTAGGGCGGGGCAAGGCCATGTAAACATTTAAACCTGAACAAAAGAATTTTTTAATTAATTCGGTACTGTATGAATGCCAATGAAGAGAAGCCAGAACATGAGAGAGTTGTTCTCTTTTATGTGCAGACATTAATAGTCGAGCAGCAGAATTTTGGATCAGCTGTAGCCGATGTGATGCTGCCTGAGAAACCCCAAAATACCGAGCATTACAATAATCAATGCGCGTGGTGATGAAGGCGTGGATGGCTATTTCAAAACGCCTAAAGGACAAAACAGGCTTAAGTTTTGCGAATTGCCTTAACTGAAAGAAACTGGACGGCCATGGTCAAAAACAACACCTAAATTCGACGGTGTGGGTTTAACATACTGCTCCTAAGCTCCTACTGTAAATCCCGAGGTGGAACTCTACCCCTGGGACAAGAAATACATATTTAAATAGGGATGCTAAGTGGCAAAACAGGGACTTTCATGCTTAAAGAATAATTTATTTACATTTTTTCTTCCACAGAAAGTCAATGACGTATACAACATGTTTAACACACGATACTCGCTACACCACAGAGTCTATCAGGACAAAGTCACCACAGTCATTGAGGAGATGTGAGTAACATTACCAACACATATACTGTATATGAGGTCTGTTAGCAAAGTGTCCAGTCACGTAATCTGGATCACTTCCAACAGACTCTTGGCCATCTATTTGACTTGTGCCACACTTTATTTGTGCTATTTGCATGTTTTTTGCATGTAATGTTATGGCTGAGTGGTGATTATACTGTAATGGGTTTGACACACGGAGAGAAAACATGCGAACCAGATTCCACAAGCACAAACAGTCTTTATTCAAGCACAATTCAGCAGCAAAGTTAAAAGTATGCAGTCTTCGGTGACTTGTGCTCTGTAGCAGAAGAGTGGTTTCAGTTGCGCCCATGTGAACGTGCGTATCCATGGGTCATAGCTCAGTGAAGCAAAGAATCTGCAAAGAAAGGAGAAGTGGAAGATTATAAGTTCAGGTATCGCTCCTTCTCTTCTCCTCTCTTCTTTTCTTCTCTCTCTCCCCCTTCTCCCCCTCTCCCTGTCTCTCTGTCAAGCTACACATGTTGCTCCGGAGCTGCCAGTGATCCAGACCCCCTCTGCCTTCTGGACCTGTCTGGTGCATCCTGGTGTCCTGCTTCTGATTTGAGAGCCTGTCGCATGGAGCCCTGTGTGGTCTGTCTGGGACGCGTGTGGTGTCTGGGGACGGTTCCACTTCACCATGAAGACGCTCCTGTCCTCGGCTGATACAGACAGCTGTCCTCTGAGGACTCGTGACTGCAGTCTCTCGATAGTTCAGGACTGGAGTTTCCTACAGTCTACCTGAGTCTCCAATAACCAACTGGACTCCATATGAACTTAAACACGTCTCCTGTTCTACTGAACTTCCAGCCTCCCAACACACAGTCTGAGTGCAGATCCGTTATCACCCAGATGAGGATGGGTTCCCTGTTGAGTCTGGTTCCTCTCAAGGTTTCTTCCTGTTACCATCTCAGGGAGTTTTTCCCTCAGCACATTTCATACAAATTTCCATCATTTTCTTTTGATTCTGTAAAGCTGCTTTGCAACAATGACCATTGTTAAAAGCACTATACAAATAAAATTGAATCAAATTGAATTGAACAGGAGCACGGCGTCCACAGATTGTGTTCCAGTCCAGGTGTATTTGCAGGCCCTTGCTCCTTGGCTGTAAGCCCGCTGTCACTATATATTCTATATCAGACATATAGTCATACAGTAACAAAGTGTACCTAGCTATATTCTACTGGTGACACTCTGCTGCTGTATGTACTGTACTTTACACAGTGTCAAATATCCTGTATAGCAAAGGGCTCCAGAGCCACAGACTACTGCTACATGTATTCAGGGTCTGAACTGCGTAAAAATTCCCGCCTAGAAAAAGGCGGGAAAAGCAACATTTTTGTCAAATTATTTTCGAAAACTGAAAATTATAATGGTTAGATACTGTATATTTTCACACATGCAATGTAATCTCTCCACATCTGGTAATTAAAATACAAAAATGCCCACACTGCAGGATATCAGAGGCCTTGGTGAAGGCTGATCCATACATTCTAATCATGGGATCAACTGGCCAATGCAGAATGTCAGAGGCCATAGATGACATGGAGGCTTACACCAAGCTCACAGGTCAGCTCATGATGTGCTGGTACATGATAAATTACAATATTTGGCACAAATGTTGATGCTTTCATTATAGCTGCATGCTAGGTAGTGTTAGTGAACAAACGCGTTAACTAAAAACGTGTAGATAACTTTAGAAGATAATAGACTATTGTTTCATGATAATGATAATGAGGTGTGATAAAGTATATAATGGATTTTTTTTTAAACATAAAAAAGAAACCTTTTTATCTACAAACATTCTGACCAATGAGAGTCCATATCTTAATAATACTGTAGAAATATAAGGGCTTGTTTGATTATCTCAGTGTTAAACATAAATTTCAAAATACAGTATGTTTTAACATTTGCAAGTAACTGGTAAATTTGGCAAACTATTAGTAACAAATTTGAACACAATTATAAATCAGATGGCCACTTCTGTGACTTACCAAACTATACACAATAAATGGCTATGCAGTACAGATAGAAATATAATCTATAACAGATCTGCTGTGGTTTGTGCCTTTGTGATGATCTTTCTATATTATATCCACTTTACCTCCTCACAGATCATGTTTTTGAGCAGATCTTGTACTCCTCTAATGAAAACCTGTCTGAAGCTCAGTCCATCCTGAAGAACATTCTGTGCAGACGCCTGTACAAGTGTGTGGGACAGACACAACCTGAAAATGCTCGTCCGTCAAAGGTTAGTATTACATTTCCTGCAAGTGCGTTATACCAGTTAACATGTTCTAAATTGTGCAATTCTTTTGAGTAGAATCCTTATGTACTCCTGGGGTTCGGGACCAGGGGTGTAGGGTGAATTCCTAAATAAGAATGTAGTCCAACTATATTTCCTGCCTCCAACTAGTTCCAGGTATTTCTCTGAGTTTACCTAAATCCAGATTACTATTGTTCAAATCAGTGCAATACTGTTCAAAGGTCATCTGTTAGAAACTGTAAATCAGCTGGTGACAGAAACGTGTGTAACTCTCAGTGTGAACAGATTCACTGTATTAGGGGTCGTTCTCAGATTCCTGAATTTATCTCAAACCTGTTGGACAAGTGTGGCTGTGTACAATACAGCTGACCTCAGTATGAGAGACCTCCTGGTATCAACCTAAAGTTCAAAAATACTCACTCTCAGAACTGAACATGAAAACATACTCTCTAACATTGTAGCATTGTGAACAGTTCATGCCTTGTTGTAATGGATCACAAAAACCAAAGAGATGTGGAATTTCTAAAACTTAAACTATGGAACTTTTCGAAACCATTGCATTTTCGACTTATGATTAGGAGAAAGCTGCTACTACCATCACAGGCACCCTCAGGATCACCTGACCAGATGTTGCTAGGTAAATTAACATCAGTTTGAATGTTACAATAAGGAAGGAATCCAACACAGGTGGCTGTTAACAGGAGGGCTGACAGGGCAGGACATTACAGGACAGGAAGGGAAAATATGTGTGCTTTTGTGTGGAGCGGTAATGTTAGCACATGGGCTTAGGATCTGCACGCAGACGGAGCTTTCAATTTAATCCTCCAGCATCACAGTCCCATAGCAATAAAAATTAAGACCTTCAATACAAAATCTGCTCATTCTGCTAAATACAGAGCTGAGAAACTTCAGAAACGCTTCCAGTCTAAAATCACTAATTATGCAAGGTTCTTTTCATTTGATCTTGTTTTTTTTTATATAATAACACACAGGTGAGAACAATCAACCTGTGTCATGTCTCGGTTCACAGCCAGTAATCAAACACACCCCAGCTGGCACAGATATAAACTAGCAGAAGAATTGAGTAGATCCTATTTTCCACGAAACAATATTTTCAAAATCTGGCATTTTTAGAATTCACAGAGCACGAATTCAGACCTACTCCTATACAACAAACTCCATTCATCCATTCACCATTTGCACAGTCTGCTTGAATGACCGCATCCTATCCAGTGGGAGTTTGCTCTCTATAAACTGTGTAGCAAAAGTGTGTGTTTCAGCCCTGTGTGACCCAAGACCATCGCAGTAAAAAGGAACCAGGAACCCTGGAGGAGCAGTTCGATCAAATCAAAGGGTTGTTACGCAGAGGAACGATGATTCATTCCATCAGAAGCTAAAGCTATGGTTAAACTGTGCAGATATGTTTTTTTCTACTTTTTAGCAAACGATGGTGTACGAATTGGCTGAATCCAAACCGGATGGCACTGAAGTGGAACTAAAGCCTGAGGACTTTGTAGTCAGTGTATGGACAAAATGATTGCTTTATACTCTGATTGTGATCACTTGTAAAACTGTGGGATTTTGGATTCATGTCTGATTATTCTCTGTCAGGTGTTTGGTTTAGATTTTGGCAAGAACAAGAAAAATCCACTCGACCAGATCTGCTATTTCTACAATAACAACAATCCCACTAAAGCCTTTCAGATCCCCGTGAAGCAGGTGCATGAGTCAACTTACATTTTCAAACAAGTCTCCAGATGATTTCCTACAAACGTCTTAAATTACTTTTGCAAAACAGGTAAAGCAGGAAAGTGCACTGTAGGGATTAGTAGCACGGACTATATCATATCACTTGAACCGTAACCAAGTACATTTAATTTTGGCTAATAACACCAATCCCTTAAACAATAATAATATACAGTGTAACTTGTGTCTTCTGGTGATGAGATGGTTCCAGGATCCTGTTTTAAGTTTATGGACATAACTTCCTAAACTCAGGTTCCTGCTCACACTCCTGGACTAATTCCAAGGCTAATGTTTGTTGACACATGAGCTCAAGCACCTTGTCTTATATTCCTGGACAGTTCTTTCTGGCGTCCTAGCGTCACATTCTTTTGCTCATTTGTTGTCCTTGGGCTCACTTTTTTCAGTCTATTAATCCTGCTTATACAGTTAGTACCTAGGCTCAAAAGGGTTCAAATTTATGACAATAGCTGAAGGCCAAAATCACAGGCAAAACTTATTGGGTTACTTAAGTTCTTAAGCTATTGTTCCTGGGATGACGTTGCTGGCTTAGGTAAAGTTCCAGGCCTAAGCAACATGTATGTAGATCAGAACAAGAATTTAATCAATCAGTTCATCAATTAAATGAAGACGTATTTGAATCAGAATCAGAAGTAAAATATGAAATAGATAGATATTAAACCTCACTTAATTTATGATTGCTCTTGGCACCGGCTGCTTTAAAAACCAAACTGAAAGCATCCTTGCTAGCATTCTTGAGCCCCGTGGTGCCAAGTCTTCACTAAATCTTGCATCAAATGCAAACTAAAAACCACAAAATATCCGTAAACTTGCTTTGCTTGGCTTTCCACTGATACAAACGAGTTTTGAACGGCTCCCGGATGTAAGCGTGTCTCAGCCGGTGTTCGGTTCGGTTCGTTGGCGCTTGTATGCCGAAACAAATGTCTTGCAAAATTTCAGTTCTACGGCAAAAATTTGTGAAATGGGGCGTTCGTATACAGACGTGTCACTGTACTGCACTGTATCATGTAACATCAGCATGTGAAAGAGCTGTAGAGTTTTGTTTGATGGTAAAAGTAAATCATGAGTTGATTCATTTTATTCAATTCAGTTCAATTCAGTAACGTGTATAGAATTTTTAACAGTGGACAAATAGATATAAAAGTATAAAGTCCCTGAGAAGACATGCAGTGAAAAGTGATAGACAGTTTAGTTGATGTACACTGCTCCTGTGTTTACAGTGTGATGTGTGTTGTGTCTGAGCAGGTGTACAAGCTGCTGCCAGACGTGCTTTCTGAACAGCACATTAGAGTTTACTGCAAACACAGCGACAAGGAAAAAGTGGAAGCTGCAAAGAAATACTTTGACCAGTGGTGTAGGAATAAGAACATCATCGCTCAGGTGACACTCGCTTACTGCAGTGTGTGTGTGTGTGTGTGTGTGTGTGTGTGTGTGTGTGTGTGTGTGTGTGTGTGTGTG
>QMIH01001694.1:81645-94508 GCA_003987875.1 Clarias batrachus | reverse complement strand
GTGTGTGTGGGGGTGTGTGTGGGGGTGTGTGTGGGGGTGTGTGTGGGGGTGTGTGTGGGGGTGTGGGGGTGTGGGGGAAAGTTAAAACTGGCAGTAGATAATACTGCTTTGATTTCAATAAAAGAATATAAAAACCACTTCTTAGACATCACTGAAACAAGAAGTGTTTTAGGTTCATGTTATATCTTAGCAATAGCATAGCATGTTGGAGGAAAGAGACACTCTGTAAGTAAGTGTGTCTGTTTACAGGATGCTGACATCATTTCTCTCTCCTCCAAAGGATGCCAAGTGATCTCTGGTTGATACAAACAAGGATCAGGAAGCAGTGCTAACACTGGAGCTAAAGTAAAGGATCGCCCCCCCTTTCAGCCTTACTGGGAGACTGGGTGTTATTAATGATAGAACAGTCCTATTACACGTTTAATCTACGGATTCTGAACATCTTCATCCTCATCACCTTTTGTCGCCATCCATTAAAAAAAAATCTTTCTATAACATTTCATTGAATTTTGCAATGTCCTTCTTCCTCAGTGTCCACAGGCACAGCATGTGGGGGAATGCAGAATATAAGGACCTTTACGGATATATTTCCACTTTTTCAGAAATCTTCTAATAATGTCTTTTAAACAGCCATTATAACTCGACTGCACACGTATACAAACCGGTCTTCACATTCTATTTTCTCTCTGTCCGTCTTCAGGTCTGCTTTGTTGCCTCCAATCATGTCTAAAACTGTATTCTCTGCTGCTTTCATTTAACACATTTAGTTCCCCTTGTAGTCCAAGTGCATTACTGAGCATGGATGCACTTTAATCAGTTTTTTTTTTCCAAATGCACCATTCAATTATTATGTTGTATTAAGTCTATTCTATTCTAGGGAAGTGATGCTCAAATAGTTAAGGCTGTGGCTTTTCGAGCCTCACCATTGCTATGTTGTCACTGTTGAGCCCTTGAGCAAGGCCCTGACCCTAACTGCTCCAGGGGGCGCTGTATCCTGGCTGACTCTGACCCCAGCTTTATACATAAGATATGGAAAATAATCATTTTTCCTGCTCTGTAAGGTACACGTAGCAAATAACTGAATCTTCTCGTTTATCTTATTTCACACCATCTCCTCTCCACACCAATTAAACTCTCATTCACTTCCTACACTCACCTGTTGCTCATCAACTGCCCAGTTTGTCACTCAGTGTTTCCTACAGAAATATATGATGGAACATTTTCACACTGTTTTTCTATGTTATATGCCCAAACGTATGTGCTCCCCAGGAAATCACACTATATGCAGTTCTTCCCCAAGAATTTGGAAGTAGACTCTTGTACCGAATGTCTCTGTAATTACAATTTTCCAATTTGTACTGGAGCTAATTGACGCAAACCTCCCATCCAGCATGATAAGGTCCCAGTGAGATCCACAAAGCCATCTCCATGAAGACATGCTGTGTTAAGCACAGATGATGGACTGGAACGCCAACTGCATTCTTTTTACTTTTCACACAATTCTTAAATATTGAATTTGAATAAATATTGTTTTGTGATTCATCTAAATTTCACAGATTTGCATTGGAAGAAGTGTGTATGTGTGTGTTGATTTGTCTGGAATATCAACCAGTACCCACTTCTCCCAGTCTAGCTAGTGGTGGAACTTTTTATCAGGAATATTAAATGAATCCCAGCATTATCTCATTTATTTATTTATTTTCTTTACCATGCATTAACTTATTCATTTTGTCTTAATGTTGTAGACATTTTTGTATAAGAATTTACTTGAATCGACTGAGACATCAGTCGCTTCCTGAAGTTTCTAACTTTTCATTGAGTGTAATAGGGGTTTGGTATTCCATGTACAGCTGTTTAGTTTAAAGCTGAAACGTACATTCTCAGATCTTATCATACTCTAAGGTGTGCACTGTTTTACTCAAATCTGATCAGTACTGTAAATAATGATGGTTAATACAGTATATATACTGAAATTAAATAAAATTATTGTACAAGTAACAGTTTATGCCTTACATTTTGCTAAAAGCATTCTGGTGTCCTGTAAGATAATAAATATACTTTCAGAAGGTTTCGGACAGCTACCAAATTATTCCATAGGAATTTCATCCTATTTTCATCAAGGTTTTACTCCATGTATATGGCTCCACTCATCCTCCCATCAATCTAGACAGGTTCCCCAACATCAGAGTTATGCTTCACTATGCTATCATGCTTCACAGTCAGGTAGTGCTGTTTTGGGTATTGCAGAACTTTAGTTCAGTATGGCATGAAAGAAGTGTCAACATTCTATGCAAAATATTACGGTTTCTTGTGAATCCCTTTGACTTTTTTCATGTTGCTCTCACAATTTTAGCTCATATGCTTTAAAATAGAAAAAAACTATAATCGAAGTTAGATATTTTTATAATTGTAAAGTCTTCTTATTCTTCTACCTCTCAAATGTACATTACAGGAAACAACAGAGTGTGATTTCTTTGTATTAATAAGTTAGACAGCGAGTTCTGCTGTATACACACTGGAGGCTGACTCTGTATCTACAGTATATAGATTGCGAAACCAATACCACTTCAATTAAAAGACAAAAATATAATCTGAAGAAGGAAAACATCATCTTACAGAAGCGTTCAATCTTTCACTAAGTCGTGCTTCATCCATAGGGTTATACAGGTCAAATGAAGTAAATGGAAATATAAAATCGAGAAATAGTAGATTGATTACCCTTTTCACTTTTCTTGAGTCGCTTTTTAAAATATGTTTGTTAAATATAGTTGTGTTTACTTCAGGACATACAGTATTATTTTATTTATTTTTTCAGAACTGGGTAGTTTATTTGGGACGTGTACCTGCTGAGTGTGTTTTGTTCAGATGGAACATGTGCTTGTTGTTTAGACTTGAACGTGTTTATTTGTTTAGCTTTGGACTCGCGCTCGGACTGAACTCCACATCGGCGTATAACATGAAAACTCTCTCGCGCGTTCCCGGATGTGGCGCGCGCGCGCGAGCCGGAAGAGAAGGTGACGTCACCGGCGTCCATCTTGAGTCAGCTTTTCCGCGCGCCTCTCGGTCTGCCCCGCTCCACAGCCGCGCCGAATCGGAGGAGAATCCCGCCGCCGGGGTGCCATCATGCCCGGACACCTGCAGGACGGCTTCGGCTGCGTCGTCACCAACCGCTTCGACCAGCTGCTGGACGACGAGTCCGACCCGTTCGATATTTTAAAGGCTGCAGAGAGCAGGCGGAGAGACGCGGCCGCCGCGGCCCCTAAACCCGCCGCTCAGGCCGCCAGGCAGCCCAAGAAGGAGTCGCAGAAGGAGCGCAAGAACCCGCCGCCGGAGAAGAAGGACGAGCCGCAGCCTGCTGCCGCGCCGCCGGCCAAGAAGGAAGGAGGTACTCGTTTCCCTCAGACCGCCGTGTGTCCTCTCCTTTAACTCGCCTCCGTTTCGCTCGCTTTTATTATTTTCATTCCGCACGCGCATTCACACAGGTCCCGCCTTCTGCCTCGTGACGCGGATCTGATTGGCTCGCGGCGCTGTCCAATCCGCGCAGCTCTCGTGACTGGCCAATCCGGGACGTGCAGGCCAACCGTAAGCCAATACTGGTTTGTAGAGGGCGGGGGCTTGCCTGAATGCGGGTGCGATCAAAGACAACGACGCCACCGTTTGTGTGTGTGTGTGTGTATATCTCTGTGCTGTCATGTTGAAAGCTAACAGTGTTAGCATAAGCACTATATTTACACCGACTACTTATTTTTGTGTAAATATAAAACAGCAGTATTTGTTCAAAATCTACATCAAAAATAGATTGTAATGATTTCATGAGGTAACTTTTGAGCATAAATGCGTTTTTTATACAAATACGTCGTGTTTTTCTTTTTTTGTACTATTTGGCATCAGAGCTTAAACCGGATCGATCCAGATCCCTTCACAGAACAGAATTAAATGGTTCACAATTTTACATGCAAAACAATCCTTTCTTGTGTTTGTTTACTATTTAGTATTGCACGTGTGTGTTTTTTTCATGGAGTATGTAGGCGGCTCTTAGTGCAGTGTGTTTGATGAGGAGATAAAGTCAGCCATGTTGGACAGACAGTTAAAGCCTTGTTATTTTATCGAGTCTGATGGTAAACCTAGTGGGACAAACGCCTCTCAGAGAAATTATAAATGGATCACCAGATCACACTTTTTATGTCAATCCCAATAGCGAACAATCTTCTTCTTCTTCTTTGTTGTTTAACAGCGGTTGGAATCCAGAATGTTACATTACTGCCAACTGTAGTTCTCGCACGTTCTTAAAGCCCTTAAAGACATTGGCGTCATTAGCCATTTAAAAGTAACATCATGTGGGCGGAATTAAATGCTAATGAATTAGCCTCGTGAATTACAACTGCATAATTTACAGCCGATTCGAATTTATCACCGCACACATGCAAGAATAAAGCAAATTGGTTGCGTTATGATGTAACTTCATCTTGGAGAATTAAGTCATACACTGCGTTTTAATTCGGAGACGTATAAAGAATTCAAGAGCGTACGTGTTTAAACATGACGTATATGATTATATTAATGTCTGTTCATATTAAAGAGATGCAAACCTAAAGTTACAGTTTTATCTGTCATGTTTCATCACTCATTGCTGCAGAATTTACATCTGCTTTGGTTTGCGCCTCGAGGAGATCATTTGTTTTTGAATAGTTTGCATCTTTTTTTTTTTTTGGAGGAGAGCTATGTTAAACTTAGTTAAACCCGCCCACTTTGTTCTTTCAATCTGCTCAAGAGATGCATACAGTGCTGCTGTAAAGTTAAGAACATTATAGCCTATGAATCCTGAAAACATGAAACTGCGCACTTGTTTTGACACACTAAAGCTTGACTTGACTTTCTGCATACGTCCCAGGTGTGAGGCGGATGGGAAGGAAGCAGCAACAACAGGACCAGCATGGACAGAACACTCCCCACCAGCAGGTGGCACCAGGAGACCGCAGACCGGAGAGACGAGTCCCACGAGAGCGTCGCTTTGAAAAGCCACCTGAGGAAAAACACGAAGGAGGAGAAGGCAGTGTGGACAAGTGAGTGCAAAAACAAAATTGCTTCCGAAATAACTTCACGAGTTTGGTGATGATAACGATATTGTCATAATATTCATACGGGTGATCCAGGTTTTCTTCCCTCAGGCCGGTGGGAGACAGACCACCAAGGGGTCGCGGTGGAGGTCGCGGCGGTCGTGGAGGTCGTGGGCGGGGAATCGGACGACCTGATGGATTTGACTCTCGAGGAAAGCGTGAATTTGACCGACACAGCGGAAACGACAAATCGTGAGTGGTATTGTACTCCTACTAAGTATGTTTTGGTCAGGTTAGTGAGTTTCCATAGCAACAAATAACTTGGTTTGTGTTTGATTTTCCAGGAGCCAGAAAGTGGAGGAGAAGCGAGGAGGAACCGGGACACACAACTGGGCCAACACCAAGGAAGAAGCCAGGTGAGGGGAGCTAAAACTTCACGTCTGTGGAGTTGAGGTGATGACTGTGAGAAGTGTCCCCTGGTGTAACCGGTACCTCTCGATCTTTCAGTGAACTGCACCAATCAGCCGCACCTGAGGCACCTGCGGAGGGGGAGGAGCCTGCTGCACCCGTCGACTCGGAAAACAAGTAAGCTCCATCCACACGTCATCCATGTAGGCCAGTAAGTCAGGTGTAAGTAAATAAAGGAGCTCGATCAGGTCGAGTCGAGCGGAATTTTTAGGCGTCATTGATGTGCTCAATTGATTTCTAGAGAGAACGAGGTTGAGGAAGTGAAAGAAGAAGGCCCGAAGGAGATGACCCTGGACGAGTGGAAGGCCATGCAGAACAAAGAGCGGGCGAAGGTCGAGTTCAACATCCGCAAACCCAATGAGGGCTATGAGGGACAGTGGAAGAAAGGATACGTCTTGCACAAGTCGAAGAGCAAAGACCTGGCCGTGAGTCGTATCGCACATGAACTTTAGGCCCATGATCTCATCACTGATGGTTCTTTAGAGGTGTGCATCACTGATTTCTTTGTGTGTCTGGTTCTCCAGAGGCCGCCTGGAACTCTGATTGAAGCCGGAGATGCTAACGCTGAGTCACTCCACAAGGTGGGTCCTGTTAAGTCTTTTAACGTTTAGTCAAGTCAAGGAGGCTTTATTGTCACTTCAACTATATACTGTACAGTCCACAGTACACAGTGAAACGAAACAACGTTCCTGCATGGACCAAGGTGCTACATGCAACATAAATTACAATAACAGAAAAGCTAATTAGCTAACTAAGAAGCCTAATTAGCCGGCTAGCTGGGAACTAAGTTTTTATACAGAAGAGACAACATAAAGTGCATATGCAAATGTGCAAACATGACATTGCAATACTCTGTGGAGTTGAGGTCATGGGAGGAGAAACGTTCCATAAGTAGCAGCAAGTTTTAAAATAGTTAGTAAATAGATAATCACGTAATGAATATTGTGCAAAAGAGCATTTACAGGTTGGTGTGTGCAGACCACTGACGCTCTTACGGGTCTGTCTGAGAACACCTTAGTACTGTTTGAGAAGGTAGTTTACATGTATATAACATCTATGGAGACCATGTAGAATCTTTCATGTACTCCTCTGACACCCCTGTATCAATTTAAATACTTTAATACTCTAATACTGTTGTGTAAACTTTACAGCTACAAACTTAGCCCAAACCATAACGTATGTACAATGTACGTTGTTGCTTTGTGAAACCTGTGAAAGCTTTGTAAAAATTAACTGTTTGTCCGTATTGTCCGTAGACTTCAGGTACACTTTGTCAAGTTCCCTTTGTGTTTGTGTTACCAGGGAGCCCCTGAGGACGGCTCAGCTGACCACCACTTCCGCAAACCAGCCAATGACATCACCTCCCAGCTGGAGATCAACTTCGGAGATTTGGGACGTCCCGGGCGTGGTCGGGGGGGCTCCCGGGGTGGCAGAGGGGGCCGGGGAGGTGGTAACCGGGCAGGACGTGGTGGGGGCAGGTCTGAGAAGGTCGGTATCATCTACACACACACACAAAACAAGGTAATGTGAAATGAGGTAAATGTCACTGTATGACTGTGTGTTTGTTTCTCTTCAGGGAGGTGGAGTGTCTGTTCCCAACGTGGACGACCCCGAGGCGTTTCCCGCTTTGGCCTAAACCCCTGACCTTTGACCCTTGAGCCCCACCTTGACGAGGCCTGCATGCTTACGGATCCTTCAACTATAGATATGATAAAAAAAAACTAAAAAAAAATCAACTTGTAAAAGAGAGACTGTGGTGTAGACCGTAGTGAGGACTGAAACTCCGCCCCCGCCCCACCCCCCGTGTTAACGGACTTCTCTCGTTACACTGAAGCTAATTCTCCATAGAGCTTTTGTATTTAGAGACAGGATAGCTAGCAGGGACGTTCCTACAGTATTTGATTTGATTCCTGGTTTGATCGCTATTTGAATGTACGGCTTTTTTCCAGCATAGCGTTTTCGGAGTGAGGTTTAAGCTTTCTCTTGTTCTCCTCCTTTTTTGCCGTACTTTAATATACATATATATAATTTTTATTATGATTTTTTTTTTTTAGCAAAAGGAGAACGTGGGTGGGGTCTTGTGCTAATTTTACTGTTATTGACGTACAGAAGTAACGTATCACTTTAAATATTTTAAACGAAGCTCTGAGGTCAAGTTTGTTTTTCTGTTTTTGATTTATTAATTGTTTATTTTTTTGCTTGGCCTGTAGCAAAACCATAAATATGTGAATGCCTCGTTCTTTTTTTTTTGCTTTATATCTTTCTTTCTGTTCTTTTTATTTCAGTCGTTGTGAACGTTCTGTGTGTTTTCTTTTTTTCTTTACTTTTGTTTTCTTTCTTTTTTTTTAGGCTGGTCCTCTCATATGTCATCTTGTACAAAAAGAAAAAATTGGGAACACTTTTAAATGTGTGTGTGCGTGCGTGTGTGTGTTCGTGCATGTCCTGATGTTGCAGAGTGGACGAAGCCTAAGTCTACCTGTTGTAAACTTTTGCTAGCTGTGTACTTAAACCCAGCGTGCACTTTTGTGAGCGATATAGCGCAGTGCTACGTTCGAGCATCGTAGCCCGCTAAACCAGTCTTGTAGTGATTGGTTGGTTAAATTTAGCTTAAGCTAACCCGTGGCGGAATCAGTACGTGTGCGTATGTGTGTGAGAGAGAGAGTTTTGCGTAGACAGGCATGTTCTGTTTTAAATCGCGTAATCATTTAAAAAAAAATTTAAATAACATTTATATTAGCGTGAATCTCATCATGACGGTGGTGACGGACACGTGTTCCAGTTTGTTTGTGGTGTAAATGACCAGTGGTTCGAGGATCGCCCTCCTGAGGTATAAGCGATTATCGCACGCACATGCCTGTAGACGAGTCACCAAGTTCTCGAACCTGAAGTTTTATCTTTATTATTATTATTATTATTATTATTGTTGTTGTTGTTATTATTCTTGTTGTTGTTCTTGTTACTATTAATGCCTCAGCATGCTTGGTGTGGAGACTCCATCGTCTCAACTTAAAACGACTGTTTCCATGGCAACATGACGAATAATTGTCGTTCTTTAAAGGCGTGGTTTATAAAAGAAAGCTAGTAACGCGCCAGCCCTCCAAAACCAATGACGTCCATTTCCTTCATGGGTTTTCTTTATCTCTTTTGTGTGTGTGTGTGTGTGTGTAAGAGAAACCCAACCACCTTTGTCTCTACACGAAGCATGCTGAGGCTTTTATTCTCTAGCGCTGATTGTTGACATATCTTTGCACTTAGATAAAAGATTTTTTTGGTTTGTTTGTTTTTTTTTTAGCTAACAAGCACATGATCTGTCCCTGTTTTATCCTTTTAATTTTTTTTTATATTTCCAGCAGCACTACTCGAAGAACATGCTCGATTCAGGGTGAGTGCATGCACGAGTGTGAGAATGAGTGTGTGTGTGTGTGTATATGAATGTGTGCGTGTGTGTGTGTGGTTTATTCTGAACTTAGGAGTGACAGTAAACTGGAGGACACTAGGACATGTAGGAGTCCTCGGACAGTGGGAGACTCCGTAACTCTTTGTAGGACTTTTGGTTTCTGCGGATGTTTCTGCATTCACACGTCCCTGTTCAATAAACTTCCTACAGGTGTTAATGTCACTCACTGATCCTATGCCTTTTCATTTCTTCTATTCGTTTTACTTGAGATGTTTTTCACAAAGGTGAAGATGGTTTGGGGTTTTTTTTCGAGGGAGAGAACAATATGACCAGGTGTAGGTCTGCCCCCTAGAGGCTGACCCTAAGGTTTACAGGTGCAGCAACGTGAAGAGGGAAAATGATTAGAAAAGAACCCTGAGTTGAATCTGTTAAACCCTGAAGTGACGGAGAGACCATTGACAAAAACAGTGACAAAATCACACATGGCATCCAGACACAAAATCAAAATCTCAGTTTAATGTCAATTGTAATTTCAGTCTGATCTGTAAGACAGGGATACGGCCGTGACCTGGTGTTCATTCACTCCTGGTCCACGAGGTCAAGACTTAAAAATCAGCTAGTTAGCAAAGGGTTTTTTTTTTCTTTTTACAAAACACAATTTTTAACGATGTAGTCTGCATCTTTTTATTTAATGACATTTTATCCTTGTACAAGATGAAATTTCTCTCCATAAAACCCCTCACCATGAAAATCTCTAAATGGGTGTAGAAGAACTCTGTTAGACGAATCTAAAGTGTGTTTTTTTTTGTTTGTTTGTTCGTACACACATGCATTATCAAACACTTAGGGAATCTCAAACTTCCCTTTCTCCAGCCACCTCAACCAGCTCTAACTTGGTAATCCTGGAGTGTTCTCAGGCCAATGTGGAGATATAATTTCTACACCTAGTCCTCGGTCTCCCCTGTGGCCACCTGAGAGCTGGATGTTCTACTCTAAATCTCTCACAGCTGACTGAGCCTCGTATCCTGTGTGTGAGGGAGAAGCTAGCTACTCTTCTGAGTATCTGCGGCCTTGTGCTTTCGGCCATGACCCAACACTTATGCCCATCTGTGAGGGTATAAACAATAGTCAACCTGTAGATTAAAAGCTTTTTCCTTTGGCTCAATGCAATACAGTCAACATTATGATCTAATGCCCCCTCAGTTGTGAACAACACTCTAACATACTTGAACTCCTTTACTTGAGATAATAATTTGCTCCCAACTTGTACCAAATTTCATGAAAAAATTTATGATTGCCCCAAACCTTTGGTCCACCATGATGTGGAGCTTGGTATTTGAAAAATAACTCAAAGAATGACTTGCCTAGTAAATAGTCATTAGTATAACCCTTATTATAGTTGTATGAAGAATGAAAACCTTTTCTGTCTGATGATTATTGATTTATTTGCTTGTATTCCACGGTAACTGTAAAGCACCTTAACAGAGTCTGTCATGTTTTAGGTTAGAATAAAAACTGCTGTAATTTATCAAAGATTTCTTAAAATGCAACCGATTCGACCAGTAAAGTAATACACTGCCCAATCAAAATACATTTGTATTGCAGACTACAATATGTCTGTGCCATCAGTGAAGAAGAACCCTCCATAGATGTGATGTGCTGGTGATTCAGTACATTCAGGTGGTCATGTGACTTCATTTTATCTCCACATGGCGTTGCTGAGTCTCGACCTGAGCGACTGAAGCGACCCCAGATCATAACACTGTCTCCAGAGGCTTGTACAGTGGACACTATGCATGATGGGAGCGTCACTTCATTACAGCGCTTCCCTTCTCACTCTGACACGCCCATCACTCTGGAATAGACTCAGTCTGGACTCATCAGGTCACATGACCTTTTCCATCACTCCAAAGTCCAGTGTTTATGCTCCTTAGCAAACTGAAGTCTTTTTCTGATGAGTCTCACTTAACGAGTGTCTTAAGGACACACAGCTTTTTAGAGTTCTCATCATGGAAATGCTCTTACTTTCACTATTAAACATAGCTTTGGATTATACCGTCAGTTTTTTTTTTACTGCGTATCTTTACTCACTGTTTGATTTGATTTGATCTTCATTTATGATATTTTTTTGATGATTCAGCATGATCCTTACAGGTTTTAATAATGTCTTGCACAGTTCTTAACCCAATTTCAGTCATTTCAAATTGTAGTAAATGTTCTCGGTGCTTGATGAAGACCAGTAATGTGACCCTTCTGAAGTTTTTTTTTTTTTTGATCAGGTAGTTTATGTACATTTGTTTAAGTTTAGTTTAAGTTCTTACATACATAAATAGGGGTGTGATTAGCAGTTATTTTAACCACATGACATTGTAAATGATTTATTGGATTTTGCATCAACCTCCTTTTCTCTCGGATACTGAGCGGAGATATCGGCAATATTTCGAACGTTTTGAGAGAGATCTCGAACAGCGGACAGACCGCGTGACTCCCTGGCCAGCCTCCCGGCGTCAAATTGCGGAAAGGGTGAGATTTGAGTACAAACAAGATGTCATTATATTTTAGGCCAAGCTGGAAGTAAAACTCACTAATCCCTCCATGCGTGTTTAACAACGCCCGTGTAAATCTAATCCCAGTAGTTTCTTGCCTGTTTGCTTCAACCTTCCTTTTTTTAGCGGTAACGCTGAAGGGTCAAGTTTTGCGAGATATTGCGACCTTTTTTACGATTTCTCATAATGAAAAAGGCCTTTTTTTGTTGTTGACAATTTTGTTTCCGTTACATTTTTTTTCTCCCACCCCTGTCCCTTTAGGAGCTCAGCACCAGGAAAGTTATGTGACTTTAGTGTTCATCTATTCTTCACGCATCAGTTCTATATTAAAGAGATGAGCTTAGAGCTCTTTTCAGGATATCGGGATATAAAGTAACACCAGTTTGATCATTATATTATTATATTTATCTTCATTATTCCTCACACTTTTATCCCCTCACTGAGCGCTGAGCCTGAGGTGTGCTGGCCCTTTAAGAGTGGGCGGGGCGTTGCGAGTGGGCGGGGTTTCGCCCTGCAGGAGGAGGAGGAGGAGGAGGAGGCGGCGATCTGAGCGAACATGGCGGAGGCGCGCGTGAGAGCTCGAGCGCAGGTGAGGTCTGAAGAGAGACAGACGGGGAGACAGACGGTGTCCAGTGAGGACAGACAGGAGCGCGCGGTGTTGCTGCTCCGCCTCCTCAGCGCGGCTTTCTACGGCCTGAGCTCCTTCCTCATCGTGGTGCTGAATAAAAGCGTCCTGACCAGTTACAGGTGAGAGAGAGAGGGGGGAGGGGGAGGGGGCGTGTCACATCTGGAACACCTGTACACACACACACACACACAGTGATGTCTGTCTGTGACCAGGTTTAGTATTTAGTGACCGAGTTCCTCATTAACCCTGAGCACTTCAGCCCCTGGGACACCTGAGGATTAAATCTGTTATAGTTTATCTAAGAGCATAACTCTGAGGGAGAGTCAGAGACACACACACACACACACACACACACACACACAGGGAGTTCAGTTTCAAAAAATAACACAGGAATAACAAACACAAGCCTGCGTTTATAATTAATTTCTCCTTCATGTTTAAACTTTATTGGTGGAACATTAACACTTCAGCATGAACCTGACGACACGCCGTGATCCTCTGTGACCATACGCCGCGACGATACTGTGTGATACGCCGCGACGATACTGTGTGATACGCCGCGACGATACTGTGTGATACGCCGCGACGATACTGTGTGATACGCCGCGACGATACTGTGTGATACGCCGCGACGATACTGTGTGATACGCCGCGACGATACTGTGTGATACGCCGCGACGATACTGTGTGATACGCCGCGACGATACTGTGTGATACGCCGCGACGATACTGTGTGATACGCCGCGACGATACTGTGTGATACGCCG
>QMIH01001694.1:61775-75772 GCA_003987875.1 Clarias batrachus | reverse complement strand
TCTCTCTCTCTCTCTGTCTCTCTCTCTCTCTGTCTCTCTCTCTCTGTGTCTGTCTCTCAGTGAGTTCCTGATGAAGAGCACAGAGGAGTGTGAGAACCACGGACCTGCTCCCTGTGTGCATGTTTCACTTTCATTTGTCTTAATTCTGTCAAACCTTTTACAAAAGTGAAATGTAAACCGGTTACAACGCTGATCATAAGATTACTTTTCTTATCAGTATTATTTTTATAATTAGTTTCTGTAATTATTGCGTGAATCATGCAGTCATACAGTCAAGCACTTGAACTCTACCGGACACCTGAGGGCTGTTCTTAATGGGTGTGGTTTAATATGCTAATGAGTAGTTTGATTGACAGCCGTATAGACCACAGTGCCTTTTATTACACAGTGACACATACATGCCAGTATCGGACACCATGATCATTACTGTGTGTAACTGTTCACACACACACACACACACACACACAGGAGGACCAGCTCAGACACACAGCGCGGCCCAAAAGTCTGGATCCATACACTTCTTCATGTGGTGTTTTCGGGTTTATCTCAGAGCCTACAGGACGAACACTATTAGATGGACCAGAACCAGAACATCTCTGCAGCTCTAAAACGTTCTTCAGCTGATATCAGTCGTTTATAAACTTCACTGAGAGCTGTACAGGAACACTGGCCCTAAAAACCTCCTGTGCAGCCTCCCTCCTTCACAGGGAACTCGAGTAACTCGTTAACACACTTCGTTAATGAAGAACAAGACTAGTAGTCTAAGTGCAGGAAAAAACACACACACACACACACCTTCTCTGTGCTCACGGGTCCAGTGCTAAAGCACACATCCATGACTGATTAACACTCAGGAGTTTAAATCTTTACGGTATCCGAATCACCAAAAATGCACTCGAGAGATCTAAATAATTAATCAAGAATCGATTCATTACTATTAATAATGTAACTGATGAAAACTCTAATAGTCAGTAATGTTGGTTTTGCATCATATTTCTCAGTACCTCACAGAGTTAAGACTTTTAAGGGGGTGCATCCTGGTTTTTAAACTGATTCTTAAACATCCTGGTATTTTTAATGTTATTATTATAATTAATAATAATTCTGTATGTTTAAATAAAACATAAACTGAGAGAAATGTGTGTCTTGCTTTGCTGAATAACTATTGATTTATTTGATTATTGGAATATTCTAAGATGTTTTTAGTAAAATCTTGATAGCATCCTCATCATAGCATTACAGCCGGTGGTGTGATCACTGACATCCCAGCAAAGAGAACGTTAACGCTGTAGCATGGCACTGATGAGATCACTGGGGATTGGACTGGAGAGGGCCGGTCGTGTTCCAGTTTGTTTATTAATCAATGGAAGAACTGATGCCTTTGAGATAAACCGAGATCCTGATCGAGTGATGGTCAGTGTTTGTTCTAACATGAGCTCATTTATAATCACCTAAAGTAATGTAAAAGCAACCAGGAACTGGGTTCCCGAGTGCTGGGGGGAGAACCTGGCCAGGAACATGTGGTTCCTGCTCTGTTAAGATTCCAGCTGAAATAGTACTCAGATCCTGCGTTCTGGTCTTCCTGAAAATCATTTCACTTCTATTTCAAACTAGATCATCGTCTGTAGCTTTAAATGCAAATGAGCTACTAACGCCCTTCCTGCCTGTGTCCCTTTGTGGAGGTGTGTTTTTCTAGCCAGTCACAGTGCAGGAAACAAGAACTTGAGCCATGGGAAGGAATATGCAGATCGACCCCAAAACCTTTTTTAATGCAGGTTTTGCATCATATTTCACTATAGCATGAGGTTTATAAACTTGTTTACCACAAGAGGGCGCACTAGCCATTCTAGCAGTGGCCAGTATCGTGCATGGTGTATTATCATCATCCTTTTTTTTAAAATGAGATAAAATTGCAGGATTTTAACATACAACAATATTGTTTTGTATTTTATTGTTTGTTTCAACTCATTGTTCTTCATTAATTTGTCTCACATAACTTATTCGTGAGATTGTGCAGCTTAAAATCTTTAAATAAAACTTGAACTTAGAAAAACTCATTATCGTTAATTATTGATGGTCAAGATATGATTAATAACTTTCTGTGGTTAATACATTAATAACTATGTGACTATATAACATATTAATAACTGTAAAATATAATAATAAAACAAATACAATAAAAACACAAAGATTTAAACCATCCAGACATGTACTTCAAGATTGACTTTCTGAGTATATTTAGTACATTAAGTTCTTTTGAAACACCTCTGTGTGGCCCAATCCAGTTTGATTTGGGTTGGACAATGAAACTGAAACACCTGGTTTTAGACCACATTAATTCATTAGTATGGTGTAGGGCCTCCTTTTGCAGCCAATACACCATCAACGTTTCCTGACTCGCTCCTCCAAAACACCCCAAAGTGTCTCAATAATATTTAGATCTGGTGACTGTGCAGGVCATGGGAGATGTTCARCTTYACTTTCATGTTCATCAAACCACTCTGTCACCAGTCCTGCTGTGTGTATCGGTGCATTATCATCCTGATACACGGCACAGCCTTCAGGATACAATGTTTGAACCATCGGGTCACATGGTCCTCCAGAATGGTTCAATAGTCCTGGGCAGTGATGCGCCCATCAAGCACAAGTATTGGGCCTCGGGAATGGCATGATATCGCAGCCCAAACCATCACTGATCCACCCCCATGCTTCACTCTGGGCATGCAGCAGTCCGGGTGGTACAGTCGCTTCTCTGGGGCGTCTTCACACTGCAACTCTCCCGGATGTGGGAAAGACAGTGAAGGTGGACCAATCAGAGAACAATACATGTCTCACATTGTCCACAGACCAAGATTGTCACTGCCGGCACCATTGAAACCGGCATCGGCACGAGTAACCAAAGGTCTGGCTATAGCAGCCCGGCCGTGTACAATCGACCCTGTGGAGCTCCTGATGAATGGTTTTGATGGAAACAGGAGAGTTGAGGTGCACATTTAATTTTGCAGTGAATTGGGCAGCTGTGGTTTTATGATTTTTGATGATGCAATGCGGGTTCGCATCCCTTTCAGACACCCATTATGTTGTGTGCATTGCAATATTTTAAGCAAAACTCTGCTCTTACTCTGGAATGTGCAATCGATGAAGATTGGCCACCAGGCTGGTTAAATTAAGCCATGAAACCTTCAACACTAAATTGGCCATTGTTTCAGTTTCATTGTCCAACTCTTGTATATGCTGATTAAATGCACGTAAACACATGCAGATATGGAAGGTAAAGAAAATCCTCTTCTTTTCTGAACTTAAGTAGTTTTCATAGATCTGTATTTTACTTGAGTAGGTTTATTAGAGGATACTTTTCATTTTTACTACACCTACATCAAACATCTGTGCTTTTACTTCACTATAGTATATACAGCAAATAAAAAGAGAACAGTGTAGATGGTACAGCGAACCATACATGTTTATCCCTGCGCCAAGAACACTGAAACACTTAAAAGTTTCACTGCATTTGTAACCTTAGTGAAACACACACATATTTAAGATTCTGTGCAACTTAGTGACACACGCACACGTGTACACACACTCTCACTCGAGTGTTAACAGCATGGTAGTTGTTTCTGTTGTTAAATAAATCCCATCCTGTTACTGAACGCGACTGTATTTACATAACCGAGGGGAAATGAAACCATCGCTAACACGTCTGAATGAGACGGGTGGCAGCCGTATTTTCAAGATAGCGATGGAGTAATGTGGAGCGATCACTTTCACTTTGAACTAGATCAATCAAAAACAAAACAAGAAAAAAAGATAAAAATGGGTAAATATAAAAACAAACAAACAAATAAATAAATAACTATTAGGAATTCAACCGGTAGTAAAACTGGCAGATACAAATAAATATATAGATGAATGAATTAATTCATTAATTAATAATAAAAAAAAATACAAAAAAGAGTAAATAAATAGATAAATAAAAATATATTAAATAAAACATAAATATTAGGAGTAAAACCAAAAATAAAACTGGCAAATACAAATTCGGAATAAGACCTATGAAAAACTGGAAGATAAAAATAAATAAATAGATAAACTAATTAATAAATTAACTCATGAACAGTGCTTATTGTCCTTATTGTCCAATTATTGTCCAATTATTCTCTACACAATTACATTATCTGTCACATCAACCATATCCTGCATTATAAGAAGTTTATTTATTATGATAATTGGGAATTATAAATTTTTTTGGTAGATTATATGTTTTAACAACTGAATCTTTACTTACAGTGAGTTTTTACTTCACAAAAGATTTCCAGTTAAATTAAAAGTTTGCAATCATCTTTGATTCCATTCCTTCAGGCTTTATGATGATCATGAAGTGATTCATAAATCAAGACTTATCATCTTATAGATTAATCGCCACCTCAGCTGCTACTCACACACTTACTCAGCCTCTATACCACTTTATCCTGTACTGTATACAGACCTATCCCTGGAGACTTAGGGTGAAGTGGACTAGGGTGAAGTGGGGTAGAAACAAGATCGGGTGCCAATCCATCACAGGACACTCTTAAGCAGGAGTAGCTCAGTGGTTAAGGCATTGGACTACAGTTCAGAAGATCCCAGGTTCAAACCTCACAACCACCAAGTTGCCACTGTTGGGCCCTTGAGCAAGGTCCTTAACCCTCAACTGCTCAGATGTAATGAGATAGAAAAAAAAAAATTAAAAAAAATGTAAGTCGCTCTGGATAAGAGCGTCTGCCAAATGCCTAGATGTAGATGTAAGCACTATTCGGACGGGACTAGTTTTACTGGGGGACGTTAGAGAAGTTTCTGTTTCGTCCGAATCTGCCATGTCTGTCTTGTTCTCACACGACCTCTGTAAAAATTCCAGAGCAAATTACCTACTGTTTTTCAGCAAACTCGGCGGTGCTCTGAGAAATCTAATCCCGTCCGAATGTGAATGTCTGTTTGCCGAAAATGTTTTTTTTTTTTTCCGAAACGTTTTCTTGTGTTTTGGTCAGCGTGAACAAGCGCGCGAGTATTCGAGTTTCTGCTTCTACGCTCCAGTAGAAATCCTCATCCTCAACACATGGTCTTGTGCAACACCCACATGTAAAACACAGACACGCCCACCTCCGTAATAAACACGGAGATATTAGTCCCGTCCGAATACATACATGAAATGAGAGACGTCGGCTGAAAAAAAAATCAAACTCAAAGTCCCCCAGTAAAACTAGTCCCGTCCGAATAGTGCTTTACAGACACACAAGGAAATCCGGAGAACATGCAAATTCCACACACGCTATTTTATTCTCATTATACATCTGAGCAGTTGAGGGTTAAGGGCCTTGCTCAAGGGACCAACAGCCACAACTTGGCAGTGAACCTGGACCCTTCTTATTAGCAGTCCTACCTTAACCACTCAGCCACCCCTGCCTCTTAAATTCTACTGAGTATACTCACAGCGCTGTAGGCCGTCAAACCTAGACCACCCAGACGGGCTGTGACTGCAGTGAAACCACAAAACTCATCTGATGACTTACCAATACACCATTAAGTACCTAATACTTAGCCTCCTGTCCTCAACTTATGACTTACAGTATGATGGGTCAGAGGTGGATGAATGGCATCTCTCACTAATCATACTTTCTAGCAAAAAGACCGTAAATGTGAATTCAAAGTTTTTTTTTTGCAAATCTTCACTCTTGTAAAGTTGGTCAAATACCAGTAACACCTCACAGAACAATTCTGATAAGAGTACCCATCACTCTCATCAGTCCACATGACCTTTTCCCATCTCTCCAACGTGAAGTCAAAGTAAGCTCCCTATCATTTCTAATTCTTTTCTTTTTACCATGCGACTTGTGTTTAAGTGATCTCCCATCAGGCTTATTCAGGATGTTCTTAACCCACTTTGCTTGATGCAGACCAATAATTGTCTTTTGTCAATGAGCAACTCTTTTTGACCATATGTTTACTATTTTATTTTGCAGCATTCGTGACAGACTAACACAGACTGCTGAAATAAGAAGAAATATTACAGGTTTATTCAGTCTTATTAAATGATTGCTGTAGCCAGAGCCAGACCACCATGAGGCCCCAAGCAAACTCAGGCTTCCTACTACATGACTATGTAAGTCAATATATATATATATATATATATATATATATATATATATATATATATATACAGTCTTATGCAAAAGTTTAGGCACCCCTTGATAACAGATTTTGGTGATTTTATTAATTGAATGTTAACACAGTTTCTCTTGGAAATGCATAATATTTTCAGCAAACGTTGATGCATAGTTACTAATTATGTCATAAATTGAGCAAAAAATAAAAAGTGTAAAAGTTGTGCACTGTGCAAAAGTTTGGACACCCTACATAATCAGTATTCAGTAGCGCCTCCTCTGGCAGATATCACAGCCTGCAAACGCTTTGTATAGCAGCTAAAAGTCTTTCAATTCTTGTACTTGAGATTTTCTCCCATTCCTCCTTGCAAAAGGCTTCTAGTTCTGTAATATTCTTTGGTTGTCTTGCATGCACAGCTCTTTTAAGATCTACAAACAGATGTACAGTGATGTTTAAATCAGGGGACTGTGATGGCCGTACCAAAACCTTCAGCTTGCGTCTCTTGAGGTTTTCCATAGTGGATTTCGAGGTATGTTTAGGATCATTGTCCTGTTGTAGAAGCCATCCTCTTTTCAGATTCAGCTTTTTTACAGATGGTGTGATGTTTGCTTCCAGAATTTGCTGGTATTTAGTGGAATCCATTCTTCCCTCCACCTGTGCAGTGTTTCCTGTGTCACTGGCTGCAACACAACCCCAAAGCGTGATAGATCCATCCCCATGATTAATAGTTGTCCAGGTGTTCTTTTCATGAAATGCTGCTCCTCTTTTTCTCCAAACATGCCTTTGCTGATTGTGGACAAAGTGTTCTATTTTAACTTCATCAGTCCACAGCACTTGTTTCAGATGTTCTGTTGCACTTCTGATGTTGGATTTTATGATGGGGACGCAGATGAGGTTTTCTTCTGCTGACTCTTCCATGAAGGTCTTGTGGAACGCTGCACCACCACTCCTGAGTCTGCTGAATCTTCCTGCAGGTTTTTTTGCAGTCAAATGGGGGTTTTGATTTGTCTTTCTGACCAGCAGATTTGATTTGTCTTTCTGACGAGCAGTTCTCTCTCAGAGTTTTCTTGGTCTTCCAGATCTCATACTGACCTCCACAGTTCCCCTGAACTGCCATCTATTTTCTTTTTTCATTTCTGAGAGAGACTGTGTTAACATCTTTTCAATTAAAAAAAATCACCAAAAAGGGATGCCCAAACTTTTGCAAAATACTGTACTTGACAAAATATAAGCTAAATTAAATCTTAAACTTGAAGCCATCAATTGAAAACCTGCATTTAAACAATAGTCAAATGATTATCAAAAAAACTATCATAGTCAAACTATCATTTGATCATTTCCATGGTTTTCACCTGGGGAGGATCATAAGAGTAGAATAAAAATTTACATAAATATTAGTAATGAAATCATTTAAATTAATAGTACTGTAGTTTTGTATGACTATGCACCGGACTCTCTCTCTCACACACACACAGACAAATCATCAAATCATTGTTATGGCATGTAACAATTTATTTTTGACCCTTTTGTTTTTTCATCACGTCTCCGCTGAGAGGATTTGTGCGCGTGTATCGTACCTTCAGTTCTCTTCACTTTGAAATATGTCAAAAGCTGTGTTTGAATCGTTCTCTTGCGAAAATGCAAACAGCACGAAAAGTGCCACAAACTTGCGCAAGCTTGTGAGCAGCGCGCTACAATATCGAACTCTGATTGGCTGATCTGGATATTTATAGTTCGTAGATGATCATACGTAAAGTTTTAATATTTCATCTTCACGACAAATATCCCATAATACAAAGCATTATTAATCTAAAAGGGATGGTATACGGGATGGTGGTTTTTGTCATTTTTTTAACAGGGGCGGGATGGTGCGCCATCTCTCCTGACTAAGCTTGGACATCCTGCACTTGAGGACACGGCCATCACCACCTTCCAGAACCTGACCAAGAATTCCTGTCGTGTGTACTTGCGAGTAGTCATCTCCACACTACGATGAACTTTGTTCTATCTCTCAGAGGCTCCAGTAATGAAGCACATCATCACTCGGGGCACATTAATGACCGTAGACGACACCGTTTTTACTTACCTACAGTCTCTCTCACACACACAAACACACTACCTGCAGCCTGTTATGGTCCATTGGAGTTATTAAAGGTAAGTCCGATTTGTTCTCAAGTCCGACACAGTGAGTCTTGTACACCTTTCACATGAATATACAATACCAATCCACTTGACTAAATCTCTGTCGCCTTTCCCACACTTTTTTTTTTTGTGGCCAAAAAAAAATTTAACCTCACCTTAGGAAACAAATCTTACACATCAAATGTGACTGCTGTCTCAGCGCCTTTAAATCGCAAGAGCAATAGACGGCATTTTGTCTCAGCGCTGTTTTCCACTGTATTGGACTGTGAACTCTGTCTCAGTGAGGATTTTCTGAGGATTGTTCACCATCAGGACAGCTTTACAGGACAGACAATTTCTATCATCGTGCTCCCGGTGACGCCTACTCATTTCTCCCACGTGCACACACACACACACACAAGAGCGGACTTTAGAAATTTTATACATTCACTTACACACTGAAAATATTGTATACATTTGTAAATATTGGTATCTGGTGGACTGCAGTGTTTTTTTTGTACAATAACGTGAGCTACTTCAGCGATTGAACCAAAAGTAAAACTATGATCCATTCCTAGCTGTGGAACATTCGTAAGTCGGATGTTCATAAGATGGAGACCACCTGTAATTATTTAAACAAGCAGGAACTTTTTGAATAGTCTAGTTTGGTTTGTGAAGATGATTTTTTTTACCTGAGATTTAAGAGAAAAGTTAGAAAACGTTTACCATGACTCATGATATCAGAGCAGAAACAGTAATATGAATTATTGTGTATGGCGGTTCTGTGCTGACAAAAAATGCCGTGTGAATCTGACATTAGTACAGTGTGTCAGTAACCGCCCGCGCAGAACCGATCGCTCGCTCCACATTCACATCCCGAGTCGGCTCATCTGGTGTTTTATTCACATCGGTGAAGACAAGAAGGCAGAAGTTTTGGTGTATTTTTGTGTAGCAGCGTACTCCGACATCAAAGGCAGGTGTGTTCATGGATCAAATACGTCTCATGATTACATTGCTTTTATGTTCGCTTAAAATAAAATGATAGAATGTCTAAACACACAGGAGTGAACAGAAAATAAAAACAATCGTACCAGTTTCTGTTTCAGACACACACACACACAACAAAAAGTCAAAAACCAGAAAGGACAGGTGAAAAACACAATGAGAAATGAAAAATAAAATAAAAAAACGAGACAGGACAGATTTGTGTCGGGAGACTTGGATCGTTTTCATCTCAAGGTTGTTTGTGTGCATCTCAAAAAAACAACAAAAAAAAACTAACAACAAAAAAATTTTAACTCACAGATTTCGTATTTAAAGGACGTAAAAGAACAGAAACAGGAACACGTACAGAGCCATTATCAAAAGTGAGATTCTGTACAAATCTGTACAAACCCTAGTGGAGCGACCTGATGTGGACAAACAGAGAGAGCGAAAGAGACACACACATGAGCACCCGTCTCTCACCGTCCGGTCGCTCACCTGCAGAGTGTTTCACTTACAAAATATAAATATATCTCAGCGGTAAAAAAATAATCAGGCAAACTCCGGTACAAATAGAATTAGACGTCTTCTGTGTAAAACCAGACTTCGCTTCGCTTCGCTAGCGGACGTCTCGTCCACGGCAGCTTTGGATCGTAACCAAACCCTACAGTCAGGATCTGTTAAATAGTTCCGCCCCCTCTCATATGGATTTGGTATGGCCTTTGGTTTCCGCTCCGTCAGCGGCTCAGTGCGTTTCAGCTCAGACGGCGGGGATGGGTGAGGGGCGAGGTTTTGGGTTTACAAGTGTTCTGTAGTCTAGGAAAAGGACGGAGGGAGCCCGGGTCCGTCTCGGCTTGGTGGACGCGCCGGTCCGAGTCCCATCCTGCTTCAGCAGAACCGCTGAGGGGTCGGGTTCCCAGGGCGTCAGTTCTCCTTCACCTCGGACGAGTCCATTTCCGCGTGGACAGGAGGGTCCGTCTCAGTCCTGCACTTTTTACCCGGCCGCTCCATGCTCTGGCTGTCCTGAGGACGTTTCATCGTCCCGTTCCGCTCACACCCGTTGGAATCTGTTCCGTCTGACTGCGGGTTCTCATGCCTGCTGTCCGTGTCTGCGCTCGGGGCGGAGCCGTGTACACCTAGACCTGCGGCGGGGAGTGGCCTGTGTGTTAGTCAGTCTGAACATTTCATTAATGCGGCCATTAAATGAATTAATGTTTATGCTCACCATTGTGGGTGGAGCCATCATTTCTGTCTGATTGGTTAATAGAGGTAGGAGGCGTGGCCGCTCGACTCGACGCCGCGCTCTCGGTTTCATCCAACAGGCGATCCATATAATCCCTAAAATAAAAACAGACATGTCTACTTATATCATTATAAAGGGTTTTATGACACACCTGTAACCATGGCAACAATAACGAGGCACATACGTGACGCCCGGGTGCAGGTTGTACTTCCTCTTGCCAAGGCGCGTTTGCTGAGCAAAGAAGTCGTACCGCTCAGATTTCTTCCACATGTAGTAAAAGGCCACGCACTCGCCCACGGACCGCGTCCTGACCTGGAACACAAACGCCGCGGTGTTAGTATCACCGTGTACCATGTAGCGACACGATGTACCTGACGTACGTACGTCTTACCTTGTTGGCCTGGATGAGGTGGAAATCTTTCCCGTATGCCTTCAAGCCCTGCTCGAAGTGTCGGCACTCTTCCTCCGTCCACACCGAGAGCTCTTCTGCAGAGGAGACACCGTCAGGACAGCAACGCTAACACACATAGCCACACTCGCTAGCATAGCGAGGACTTACCTCGGGCTGCTTTAACGTTAAACCTCAGTCTTCGCAGAGCTTCTTCTGTGTCAAAGTCACACTTCACTAGTTCATACAATGCCTGAACACACACACACACACACACAATTACTGACACACGCTTCAAAATGCTAATCAAACATGTCAGTCATCTCTGACGTGAGAGCACCTGTTCGTTGTCTTTGATGTGCGAGCCCTCGGGTATGGCGTCGACCCCGGTCTCGTCCCCGGTGCGTTTACACGCCTCCGTCAGGAACTCCACCACCGTGCGCTCGGACAGGAACTCGGGGTTCCACAACAGCTGGTCGTCGTTCTCATACACTGAACATCAACAGGAGAACGTCAGGAGAGTCGAGAGAGGTGTGTGTTTGTGTGTGGTGTGTGTGTGTGGTGTACCTCGTTCATTCTCCTTATATTTACAGAGTCCTGAAGGAGTTTCAGCTTGATACATCGACCCCACCATGATCTCCTGTTACACACACACATACAGATGACATCACACCAGTCATGACTCACACCTCAGAAGGGAGTAGGCAAGAATATTGAAAACAGAAGAGTGTTTACTTTTTTCCAGTCCTCTGAGGGAACGTAGTCCTCATCCTCCTCAGACTCCTCGTCCACTTCATTATCTGGAAAGAGGTGGAGTTTCAATTCACATGACCGACTGATGACACACACTCCAGGTATACAGATCCGCCAAAATAAGCGTAAAGAATAAAGGCAAACGGTATTATTAGGTAGTGAGTATTAATGTCCAGCTAAGTATTAGCGTAGAGATGAGTGTTAGCTTAGTGTTCAAATTTGTACAAGTGTAGAGGTACGTATTAGTGTAGAGGTGAATATACAGTCTTATGCAAAAGTTTAGGCACCCCTTGATAAATAACAGATTTTGGTGATTTTTAAATTGAAAAGATGTGAACACAGCCGTTCTTGGAAATGGATAAAATGCACAATGTTTTCAGCAAACATTGATGCATAGTTACTTCTTATGCCATAAATAAAAAATAAAAACATTATTACGGCACTGCGCAAAAGTTTGTGCACCCTACATAATCAGTACTTAGTAACACCTCCTCTGGCAGATATCACAGCTTGCAAACACGTTTTATAGCAGCTAAAAGTCTTTCAATTCTTGTAGTTGGGATTTTCTCACATTCTTCCTTGCAAAAGGTTTCTAGTTCTGTACTATTCTTTTGTCGTCTTGCATGCACAGCTCTTTTAAGATCTACACACAAATTTTCAACGTTGTCTCTTTGTCAAGAAAGCTTGCGTCTCTTGAGGTTTTCCATAGTGGATTTTGAGGTGTGTTTAGGATCTTTGTCCTGTTGTAGAAGTCGTCCTCTTTTCAGCTTCAACTTTTTTTTTTTTTTTTTCTAGATTTTCAATGATATTTAGGTCAGGACCTAGGAGACCGAGATATGCTTTTTTTTTTTTTTTTTTTACAGATGGTGTTATGTTTGCTTCCAGAATTTGCTGGTATTTAGTGGAATCCATTCTTCCCTCCACCCGTGCAACGTTTCCTGTGCCACTGGCTGCAACACAACCCCAAAGCATGATAGCTCCGCTCCCATATAATAATAATTGGCAAGGTGTTCTTTTCATGAAATGCTTCTCCTTTTTTTCTTCAAATATGCCTTTGCTGATTGTGGACAAAACGCATCAGGCTTCTGTAGATGTTCTGTTGCATACCTCTGACGTTGACGTGAGGTTTTCTTCTGCTGACTCTTCCATGAAGGTCTTGTGGAACGCTGCACCACCACTCCTGAGTCTGCTGAATCTTCCTGCAGGTTTTTTGCAGTCAAATGGGGGTTTTGATTTGTCTTTCTGACCAGCATACGTGCAGTTCTCTCCGAGAGTTTTCTTGGTCTTCCAGATCAGATCAGAGTGCCATAATAATGTATTTATTTTTGTTATGCTCATGGCTTAAGAAGTAACTATGCATCAATGTTTGCTGAAAATATTGTGCATTTTTTCTATTTCCAAAAGAAACTATGTTAACATCTATTCAATCACCATCTTTTAAAAAAAATCACCAAAACCTGTTATTCATCAAGGGGTGCCCAGACCTTTGCATAAGACTGTAAGTGTAGTGTAAACTGAGTATCAGTGTAGTGTAAAGTGAGTATTAGTGAGCATTAGTGTAATGCAGTGTAGAGTATTATTAGTGTACAAAGAAGTATTATTAGTGTAGAGGTGATTATTATTATTATTATTATATCAGTGTAGTGTAAAGTGAGTATTAGTGAGCATTAGTGTAATGCAGTGTAGAGTATTATTAGTGTACAAAGAAGTATTATTAGTGTAGAGGTGATTATTATTATTATTATTATATCAGTGTAGTGTAAAGTGAGTATCAGTGTAGTGCAGTGTACAGAGAAGTATTATTAGTGTACAGAGGAGCGTAGAGGCGAGTATTGGTGTAGCGTAACGCGAGTATTGCTGTAGCGGCGTAGAGGCGGGTATTACTGGCGTAGAGGCGGGTATTATTGGTGTAGAGGTGAGTATTATTGGTGTAGAGGTGAGTATTATTGGTGTAGAGGTGAGTATTATTGGTGTAGAGGTGTAGCGGTGAGTATTATTAGTGTAGTGTAACGTGAGTATTAGTGTAGCGTAACGTGAGTATTAGTGTAGCGTAGCGTGAGTATTAGTGTAGCGTAGCGTGGGTATTAGTGTAGTGCAGCGTGGGTATTAGTGTAGTGCAGTGTACAGAGGAGAGTATTATTAGTGTACAGAGGAGCATAGAGGTATTAGTGTAGTGTAAAGTGAGTATTATTGGTGTAGAGGTGAGTATTATTGGTGTAGAGGTGAGTATTATTGGTGTAGAGGTGAGTATTATTGGTGTAGAGGTGAGTATTATTGGTGTAGAGGTGAGTATTATTGGTGTAGAGGTGAGTATTATTGGTGTAGAGGTGAGTATTATTGGTGTAGAGGTGAGTATTATTGGTGTAGAGG
>QMIH01001694.1:17673-49252 GCA_003987875.1 Clarias batrachus | reverse complement strand
ATCGGGTCGAGCGGCGCTACCCCCCCCTTCCACCAGGTCGAGCGGCGCTACCCCCCCTTCCACTGGGTCGAGCGGTGCTAGCTCCCCTTCCACCGTTCTTCTGGGATGGCCAGCATTCCCCCTTTCCAACCTGACATGCAGCCCCCTTCCTCCCCAGAGGGACAGCGTTGTCTCCTGTGTAGCCGTTGTTCACCCTTTCCCCAGCAATGGGACTTGCTCTTTCTCTTTAGATAAAGATAGGACAGCGCAGTGAATTCATTGATGAGCACATCAGCGTTCTGACTCACCTGAGCAAAGGTTTATGTCTTTTCCATCAGGAACTGTATCGAATGTGCTGAAGGTCAGAACCGTCATTTACCAACATGACTTTATGGCTTAATGGCTGCTGCTTGTTTTGCTCATTTGGTCAATGATGTAAACAGACAAAGGTCAGTTGTCTGTCCATCTCTCTCTCTCTCTCTCTCTCTCTCTCTCTCTCTCTCTCGGTCTGGAGAGCTTTAATACCAGTGTAGTCCACATCCATCACAGCATACCTGATCTAATATTGATCAGAGTTAAAGTACAGGAGGTGTGTCGGAGCAGGGACGCCCCAGAGGGTCTTCGATCCTGGTGATTCTTTCGTTGTGGCTCAAGATGTTCTGATTATGATGATGAGCTTCAGTTTAGTCCTTCAGTTTTAAACCCTACTGTTTTTCTCTCAGCTCCGCCCACTGCAGATACACCCAGCACCTCAGGGAGAAACACTCAGCGCACAGCGAAGGTACATGATTCTCCAAACACTTGACACTGAATTAACCCTGGAGTTTGATGTAATCATGTGGTGTGTGTGTTTGTGTTTTATTAAACAGGTGGTGTATATCATGGAGCAGAAACATTCGAGGGCGGTGTCAGGGTTTATTAAGCTCATCCCCGACAAGCCCTTTGCCCTGTTCTCGCCCTCGGATCACAGAGTCCCCCGAGTGAACGTCCCACTCTCGGGCTGTCCTGCAGACTTCCGCTCGCGCCCTAATGACTACTCCAACACACTCTTCATCTGCAGGATCACACACTGGCCCCCAGAAAGCCCCTTCGCCCAAGGGTATGCACACACACACACACATTAAAAGATAAACAAATGAGTCTATGGTTGCCACTGTGGGCATGTCCACTCATCAGGGTGGAGGAAACGGGTTGGTAGTAAATATTATATCGGACTAGATGAGACTACTTCCGTCTCTGACAGGAGGATCCTTAGATGTTGCAAAGATGTAGTCTCTTGTGAGACATTGCTTTGTCAGATGCCCAAACCTCCTCAACTGGTTCCATTAGAGCTGTAGGAGCAGCAGCTATTCTGCAGTGCTCTCCAGGAATGTTGATCTCCTCTCTCCATGTCAGGGACTGTAATCCCAGCAGGACTCGTGAACAAGATCTCAAGATCCTTACCTAAAATGACATGAGACCATTTTTCCCAGGATGAATCCATGGCCACAGTGTTTGAGGTGCTGATATCTATTATGTGCCTTACACACGAGTGTCCAGCTCAGCTAATGACAAAAGTAACCAGTAGACCAGTCCAACCTTCTTGCTGTGATCTGATAACCTGTTAAGGAGCACCCTTTAATGGTGTCCAACCTCCTACCATAAAAATTTCAACTTGATACAAAGTATTCAGGATCTAACGATGGTCCTTCATGTGATCTTCTCTGAGCGTGGTCTTGAGTGTGTCGTTGTTCTGCTGTTCCGGTCCTCCTCCTGTCTCTCTCTGTAGGCAGCTGATGAAGTCGTTAGGTCAGGCGGGGGTCATCGAGCCCGAGACGGAGGCCATGCTGATGGAGTACGACGTGGATTATTCAGAGTTCACGGACGAAGTGTTGGCGTGTCTGCCTCAGGGTCGACCCTGGACCATTCCCCCTGAGGAGCTGAAGAGGAGGCGAGACCTCAGGTATCATCAGGAGCATGAGGAGCAGAGGCAGATCACATCACACCATGCTCTAGTCATTTATTCTTGTAATTAATGTGACTTCACAGGAAGGAGTGCATATTTACGATCGATCCGGCCACAGCCCGAGACCTGGACGACGCCCTGTCCTGTAAACTACTTCCTGATGGTAAGTGTGTGTGTTTGTGTTCAATTCGCAAACTAAAGTCAGCATGCACAGAGGACATTGTGTGTGTTCCTGTAAAAATGTGTGTGTGCTGTTACAAAAAAAGGGTTTAATGAGCGTCCGTGTCAAACTGCGTGCAGGTAACTTCGAGGTGGGCGTGCACATAGCAGACGTTAGTTATTTCATAGAGGAGGGGAGTGTTCTGGATTACACCGCCAGCAGGAGAGCCACCAGTGTGTACCTCGTCCAGAAGGTGTGTGATGGGGCTCCGTGGTGGCTCACTCACTTCTAATGAGAGTGTATACGGCGCTTTATTATTTGATTGCGTGTGTGTAGGTGATTCCCATGTTGCCGCGTCTCCTGTGTGAAGAGTTGTGCAGTTTAAACCCTCAGAATGATCGTTTAACATTCTCCGTCATCTGGACCTTATCACCCGAGGGGAAGGTAACACACACACACACACACACGCACTACAAATAACGTCGACTGGAACGTACCGGATAATGGTTAAAATGCCTTCATGTATGTGTGTGTAGATCCTGAAGGAGTGGATGGGCCACTCGGTGATTCGCTCGTGTGTGAAGCTGAGTTACGATCACGCTCAGAGCATGATCCACTCGCCGCATAAAGAGTTTGGTGCCGATGAACTCCCCCAAATCTCACCCGAGCACTCGGTGCAGAGCATCCTCCAGGCCGTCCTGCACCTGCACACCATCGCCGCTCACCTGCGGGCACAGCGCTTCAGGAGCGGAGCCTTACGCCTCGACCAGGTAAACCTTCCACGCCGCGGGGTCCGCGTGCTACGTTCCAAACGTAAGACGGTTTGGTTCGTTGGGAATCAGGAACCTGAGGAGACTTGAGAAGGAGATAAAGGGATTTCAGGAGTTTTTTCAGGAAATTTGAACACTAGGGGGTGGAGTTTTGGTTACTCAATCTGAGGTTTGTAAAATGTTAAGATTCTAGGAGTACTTGGTTGTGGCAGCATGGAGACTTGAGGGATCACCATGAGTAACAACACTGGAAATTCAGGAACATTTCTGTGTGGGAGTTCCGGATTAGGATTTAGGAATTACTAGGTTTTGGCATCATCAGGATGCTTTAATCTTGTAAATGTGGAGCTTCTCTTGTGTATAGCTTCTGGAAGAAGTCTGGAAGTTCAAAAGCTGAAGGATTTGGCATATGTGGGATTCAGTAATGAAGGAGTCAGGAATCTGAGCGATCAGGAATGGGAGGATGATGTGGACATCTGGGAGTTTATCAGTCTTCCCTGTGAATGAATGAGTTTTTTTCGAGTATTATATACCTAGTCCTCTTCATATGAACTTTCGAGGATACGAACATGTGCTCGCGCATCTTAAAACTTAGATCACATGTCCGGCGTACATCGTCACGTGCGTGTAGCGTGCGTCCCGGGATGTCCAGAAGCAAGCGTAAATTCAGCGGCGATGAAGCTGGTACTTCTAAGAAGCGCGATCAATAACGAAGGAGATAAAAGTGAAAATATTTGGCGGGTGAAAAGATGGCAGACATCGCTTGTTCTTTTAGAAAACATCACAACGATTCTAAAGAAGGACGACATTGTTAGTTTTATACTGTATACAGCCAAGTATGTTAGTGTCCTAGTAACAATGTTTGTTGGACTTACAAACAAGTCCGACTTATGAACGAGCTCTCCGATCTCGGATCAGAACCCGTCCGTATGTAGGGGACTTGTTGTACATGGTCTCTGGTCTGTGATCTGTGTGATGTCACTAGTACTTGGTCTTTACCAGACGTGCTTCCTGTTTTAGATGAAGCTGGCGTTCACTCTGGACTCGGGGACGGGAATGCCCCAGGGCTGCTATGTCTACCAGTACAGAGACAGCAACAAGTGAGTGTGTGGGCAGGACGGCGGTGGTGAGGATGACCGTATCGTTATTGGTTAATGTGTCTGCATTGACCACTCTGTGTGTGTGTGTGTGTGTGTGTGTGTGAGACAGGTTGGTGGAGGAGTTCATGCTGCTGGCTAACATGGCCGTCGCTCACCAGATTTACCGCTCCAGCCGCGAGCTGGCGCTGCTGCGGCGTCACGCGCCCCCTCAGAGCCGCCTGATGGATGCGCTGCAGGAGCTGTGCGATCACATCGGCCTCAACATCGACATGAGCTCGGCCGGAGCGCTGCATGTGAGCCGCACTCACTTACTCACTCACTCACTCACTCACTCACTCACTCACTCACTCACTCACTCACTCACTCACTCACTCACTCACTCACTCAGAGACAGGGGAGTTCCCTCAGAGAGTCCGCACTGACACAGCGCATTATTATTAATGGCACTGATTATTGTTTCCACCCTTTCCAACACAGAGGAGTCTGGAGGAGGCGATCGGAGATGATGAGTACAGCGCAGCCAGGAAGGCCGTACTCACACACCTGTGCGCCCGACCCATGCAGGTGTGTGTGTGTGTGTGTGTGTGTGTGTGCGCGCTCACCGCTCCAGTGTGGGCGTGTCCCAATCCACATTTTACTCTACAGTGTGTCAACTCACTTGAACTATGATGCCGGGAATTATTGGTCAAGTTTTGCTTCAAGGTGCGTGTGTGTGTGTGTAGATGGCAGTATATTTCTGTACGGGCGTTCTGCAAGAAGAGAAGTTGTTCCATCACTACGCTTTGAACGTGCCGCTCTACACACACTTCACCTCTCCCATCCGCCGCTACGCCGACATCATCGTCCACCGCCTGCTGGCCTCCTCACTCAGTGAGACACACACACATCTGATATTCACATATACTGTGTGTTTTATAATATTTTACCTTCACTTTCATTCATTTCTGTCTCATGAAGTGATTCACTTTGATTTTACTGCTTTAATTTGCTTCCTCTGTGTTAGCCAACATAAAGAACAATATATATATATATATATATATATATATATATATGACGATATGTGTGTGTGTGTGTGTGTGTGTGTGGGACAGAGTGTGGACCTCGTGTGCATCTCACCCAGGATGATGTGCAGAAGCAGGCCTCTCACTGTAACGATAAGAAGACGGCGTCCAAGAGGGTTCAGGAGATGAGCACCGAGCTGTTCTTCAGCGTCTTTGTCAGGGTAACAAAGCACAATGTACTGTTCTGTGTCTGTGTGTGTGTGTGTGTGTGTGTGTGTGTGTGTGTGTGTGTGTCATACGGACTGTTCTTCATAGCTGCTTCTTCTCTGTGTGTGTGTTTGCGTAGGAGTGCGGTCCCCTGGACTCGAAGGCGATGGTGATGGGGATGCTGGATAAATCCTTTGACGTGTTGGTGCTGGACTACGGAGTTCAGAAGAGAATCTACTGCAACGTCAGTACACAAATACAAATAAACAATATGACAAAGGACGTGGTTTTAAAACTTCCTGTGTGTGTGTGTGTTTCAGGCCATCGAGGGTCTGCAGTCGTTTAATTTCCGTAAAGTGGGTAAGCGTCCTGAGATGACCCTGGTATGGACCCCTAATGAACCGGAGGACGACTCGGTTACGCAGGTATGACATCATCACCCTCAGGTCTCTTTCTGAATGATGACATCACCAGCCTTCACAGTGAAGCACGGTGGCGGTAGCAGCATCACGTTCGGAGTTCTCCTCGTCCTCTTTGGTGTGTCTCAGCCTAACCCACAGAGGCTTAGTGTGTGGTGTCCTCGAGGTGTCCTCACAGCTGTGTGTGTGTTTTATATTTATAATTTATTATATTATGTGATGTTTTAGCACAGATTCATAATAAAAAGTTAAAGTTTTCCAGAATCGAGCACCGCACCATGCGGAGGAAGCGCAGCGGGGGGCACATACTTACGCACAGCACTCTAAAACCTGTTCAGAGTAATGTGTGTTCTATTGCTACTGTAATAAAATGTTGTGTGTGTGTGTGTAGGAGATGTCCCTGTTCTCTGTGGTGGACGTGCGGCTGACTGCGGGTGAAGGTCCTCTCAAATGCACCGCCGTGCTGATGAGACCCACACACACACCGCGCTGAACACACACACATGTGCGCACACACATTTTATTTGGTTTGAGCTGTGTCAGGTTTTAACTGGACGTATTTCATATCAACACACACATCAGTTAATCAGTTCCTTGTGACGATGTATTCCACGTTAACAGTGTGTGTGTGTGTGTGTGTGTGTGTGTGTGTAACCGTAAACACCGTGGTTAATCACGTTTCTGATTGACACACCGTTAATGACATCACTTTTACTCCTGCACATTTTTAACCCTAGAGTTTGTAACGTAACTGGAAACTCTGTGAAGTGTGACGTGTTCTTGTGACCCGAGGGTGCCAGGATTTATGTTTGCCGTCGTGTCTCGACTACAGGTTTATCTTTTTTTTTTTTAATGTAGTGATTTTTAATTGAAACAAACCTCATCAGACATCCTGGAGGTGATTACCCACAATGCCGTGGTGCCGTCTGTTTAAACACCCGAAACTCCCTTCGTAAACTGAACTGCACGTTTTCTTTTCTCCTGAACCTCAGCTACAGCGTTTAGTTTTTAACTTTAACTCTAAAGCTGCACATCATCCAAGTGTGTCAGATGGTTAAGTTCTCCCAGTGGGAGGAGTTTAAATATATAAATATTTTTTTCTTTTAACACAGATTTGTGTAATGCTTATTGTCGATGCACATCATGACGTCGCCATGCCTTTTTATTTTTTTATTTTAACTCCATGCTTCAGGGAAATTGATTGTTTTTGGTGTTTAAAAACAAACAAACAAAAAACTAAAGCGTTTTAATTTGTGTTAACGATGAACTGTGCCTGAGGAGAATTAAATTATTTCCATTCAGAAAAAATGTGCCGTCTGTTTTAATTCTTTGATGATCTATGATTGTACAGAAATGTAAGTTAAAATACAGTATTATAGAGAAATAAAAGTTATACAGGATACACAAGCTAGCGATAAAGTAGCTTAGAATTGATGGGAACAGTGTAATGCCACGGTTTGGCCAGTAGAGGTCAGTGCTGACTTTGATTTTAGCCGCTGCTGAGTTCAGTAGATAAACTAGTTCAGAGATTCAGTAATATTACTAGAGTTACATTACAGCATTTGGCAGACGCTCTTATCCACCAACGTGGTGATCGTGGGATTTGAACCTGTGACCTTCCAAACCAGTCCAACACAGAGGTTTTCCCTGGAGTACAGGATTAAGAAGCTTTCGATGATGATGATGATGGAGGAAGTACAATGTGTTGTAACATTCAGACCAGCAGTCTCACGCCCATCAAGGCCACTCCATACACCCCCTCCTTTTAGGGGAACCCTGAGACTTGAGGTGTGAACTGCGGTTCCTTCAAGCAGAAATGAAAGATATTGATGGCGTGCTTGTCGTCCATCTCCTTCACACCTTCACTTGTAATCCTCACAGTCTGCGCTTGTCAGTTGTCTGTGTTTGTCCTCCGCCTTGTTCATTCCATTTGGAGGCATCATACTTTGTGCTCGTTGTCCCTCATATTCATGTCTGCTCGTAGGTGCATCTGCTAATAAACCTGGGTGTCTGCATTCATCATGTTCATCATAGACCTTGTGGTACAACCAGATCTGGGAAAAAAAAACTGATGAGCATGCACCACAACAACTCCAACTGGACGCAAATAAGATGGACAAGCACAAAGCAGTATACCTCATGTCAATGCTTCTGGTCATAGGTCTCGCAGTCGCAGTCCGTAGGCTCACCTTACAACCGGTCAGAAAATTCACATTTAGTGCTCATCTTTTGCCTCATTTGCATACAATTGGAGGTATCATATTTAGTCCCCATCATTCATCTCTTTCACATTTTGTGCTCGTCATCTGTCTCATTTGCTATTGTAGGTTTTGTGGTCTGCGCTTTTAATCTGTTTGGTTTGCAGTCCGTGTGCATTGTTTGTCATGAATGAGATCAACTATGAGCATGAAACACAAAGCTTCAGAAATCTGTCCAGATTTTTATTTTTATTTTGTGAAGCTGCTTTAAGACAATGAACATTGTTAAACGCGCTACATAAATCTAATTGAATTGAATTGAATTGTCAGCCTCGTGTCCTTGCCTCCACTCATAGGCTGCGCGGTCCGTGCTTGTCACCCATCTCATTTCGTGCTCGTCTTCTGGCTCACTCAAGTAGACGTCATGTTTAGAGCTCAATGTCAGCCTCACTCGCATCTGGTCCAGGCATTGCCTTCCATGCTATTTGTCCCTCTTTTTTCTGTCCAGTCAAAAGAATCGTGTTTTGCGCTCATTGTCGGTCTTGTTTTGTGAGGTTGTAGGGTTAATGCTCTGCTCTCATTGTCCATCTCGATCACATCGGTTTGTACGGTTATCTGCTTGCAACTATTGTGGACTGACCAGATGTGGACGACACCTCTGACCAGATCATAAGCCTCACAGTCTGCGCTCACCATGTCTTATTTGCTCCTTCACTAGTCGGCCTAATGGTCTGCGCTCGTCGCCCAGCTCTCTAATATCTACTTAATCTGTGCTAAGAGACAGGAATACAGAAAAAGGAAAACATTATGAGCATTAGTTTAACATTTAATGTTTTACGGGGACAGTAATAGAGACACTGTTACTTTTAGATCATGTGATCAAGATCATGTGTGTGAACACTTCCTTTTGCCTTTTTCTATAAAACCCATTTACATTTACATCATTTACATTTTCCTTCCATTATGACATTAACACCGCTTCCATACAGGAAACACGATTTGATACAATACAGAGAGGCACTAATCGCCTGTCCTTCGCGTTACATTCTACATGTGCCAACACAAAGACAAAAAATAATGATAAAACTTCACATGAGGAAATCATTACACCTTGATATTGACTTAATGATCTTAAAAGTATTACTAAATTAATACAGAGGAAACCCATCCATCCAGAAAAATCCAGATTATCCTGATTAATGCCTGAAATCCTGGCTGTGTTCAGTGTCTTCATAGTACTTGAAGGTTGAGCAGCGTCCATTGTGAAGATTGTGCTCTCAGTACAGATCCCAAGGCCATTGCAATGTAGCTGATGTGTAGTAAAGATATAAGTGTGTTACTTTTAGTAAAATCAACATAAGAATGAATCTAAATTAGATTAGATTAAAGTCTATGATTTTGCAAAGTACAAAAGTCAGTGAAAGCCAAATGAAATGCAATTAGTATTTAACCATTAGTGCATAAGTGGATTATTTACAATACATAACAATTGCAGTAAATGATGCTATGGGAACATCTGTACAGCGGTGAGAATGTCTTACGTACAGAAGGGGCAGTACAGTAGGTAATAAGGATATTGTATACATTGTTATATAATGTCATGTTATATGTCATATAATTTGGACATTTATTAAGCATTTAATGATGTTGTTAATAGTAGTTCTGACTGTACAAATGACAATATATTGCTGTAAATGCAGAATAACGACAAGTCACATGGAAGAAAACCATTATGACTGTGGCGACTCTACCATAAAAAGCACCCAGTCAAAATGACCCAAAGAGCACATTGAAGACTCATCAGTGAGGTAAAGAAACAACCCCGAGTGACAGACAAAGATTTGAAGGCATCATTGGAACTGGCAAAACAACTGTATTCATGAGTCTACAGTATGTAAAGCATTGAACACACAGGATGCCTCTGCTTACTAAAGAGAACATTATTGCATGTCTGAGGTTTGCGAAAGAGCACACTGACCCTCCACAGCAGTTTTGGAAAAACGTTTTTGTGCACTGATGAAATTACGATTGAACTGCTTGAAAAGACGACGCAGCTCTACATCAGACGTAAAAAGAGCACGGCATACCATCATAAAAACATCACCCCAACCGTTAAGTATGGTGGAGGAAACATCTTGATTTGCTGCATCAGGGCGTGGCCGGCCTGCAATCATAGAGGCGAAGATGAATTCCCAAGTGTATCAAACAATTCTTCAGGAAAATGCGAGTGTCTGTAAGTCAGCTGAAACTGTGTAGAAGTTGGATGATGCAACAGGACAATGACCCAAAACACTGGAGCAAGTCCACAACAGAACGGCTTCAGTAAAATAAAATCCGCCTTTCGGAGCGGCCGAGTCAGAGCCCAGACCTCAACCCGATACGGATGATCTGAAATGACTGGAAATGACACATGAGATGTCCAGAGAATATAATCTATAGTATAATATAATACTAAAGTTTCTTCTGAAGGATGTGCAGGTCTGATCCACAGCTACAGGAACAGGTTGAGGTTCAGTGATGTGAAGTAACGAGTTGCCTTTTCACCCGTTACATATACTTGAGTAACTTTGCGAAAAAAAAAAGACTTCTATGAGTAGTTTTACTGCACCATATTTTTACTTGAGTAGATTAGTGAAGAAACGCTACTCTTACTCTGCTACATTCAGCAAAACTCGACTCGTTACTTTCCTGACCATTTATTCTACACTTCCAGCCGGTGGATCTGCATGACTGTTTCACCAATCAGATGCAGCAAGCATAATCACATGACATGAATCACATGACCAGTCAGGTCTTCAGGCGGTGTTCTATAAATTCATCCTTTTTGTGAATCCGTCCTATACACACTCCCTGTGCATCTTTCGCCATAAATCCATGCTGGTACTAGTGGGATCTTGCGGTTAGTGTACGATTTTGCGGTGAGTATAGAATGCTTTTTTTGTTTCCGTGATTATATACACTTAAAAGTAATTATAATAATTCTAAAAACAAACAAACAAACAAAAAAAACGGACATTACGATTGAAACAGTTACTCAGTACTTGAGTATCTTCTCACCAAATACTTTTTTACTCTTACTTGAGTAATATTATTTCGAAGTACATCTACTCTTACTTGAGAACATTTTTGGGTTGCCAAGGGGGCGGGGTCAACCGGTTATTAATTCCAATGGTTCACTTACTTTTTCCACTACCATTTTGAATGGTGAATGAATGTGTTAACTAAAGACATTAAAGTTCAGATTTTTTTTCGTTTCAGTTCTTTTCTGCGTCTGTTTTATAACGTGAATGATTTCTTTGTACTCCACTGTAGACGTGTCCAGAAACATATCTTTTTGCACCCAGTTTATCAGTCGAATGCTTTGGGCGTGGTTGATCAGATCGGATTTGCTGTATTTTTTCACTATGTCTTTGAATCCTCTCTTGTAGTAATCATTTCTGTCCTTTACTTTAAGTCCAGGCTCACATGTCCTGTAATGATGATGTATACCTGAGAAAGACATACAGTGATAATTCAGATGATTTCAGCCACTATAATACACTTTAGTTCAAAATATTTAAAAGACAGAAACTGGGTGTACCGAGATTACTCCAGATGTTTTCCGAGCATTGAGGATGGGCCATCATTAAGGAGAGCTTCAAAGCCTTTTCTGTATCTCCACTTGTGAAGGTGCTCGTCAGGAAACGTCTAAGGAACGTGAAAATGAAACAAGTGCATGGATCAGTATTAAAAGAATAAATGCAACCGACTGCAGCATTCGAGACAAACCCAGATGTTGAGATGACGAGACCTGCATGCTCTGGACTCGGTGCTGTTTCCGCTGCTTAGTGCACGGCGGTGATCAGAGTATAGTGTGTTCATACAAAGCTGCATCTTTTCACTTGGGTCGTGTCTCATTTTCAACATGAGGTAGAACATTTCGTTGTGGTTTTTGTCTAATGAAGAGGAAATCTCAGGGTTTGTTTTGATGAGGTGGAGGATTGTAGTCCATGTGCTTTGTGGTGGGATGTGCTGCAGCTCCACCACTCCTGCTGTGGGCTTCTCAAGGTCTAAAAGCCTTCAGAGGATCGCACACAAGATGGGGATTTAATATTCTCATTAACAGTTAATTGGATTTGTTGTGACTACATGAAAACACATTTATGAATAAGCTTTGTCTTGTATTTTCAAACTATTTTATTTTATACAAGAATAAAATGATTAACATAGTAATAATACAATTTTATACAGGTATAAATTTACCCCTTGTGGTCGCCCACTTTTCCCAGCTTGTATTCCTCAATAATTTTTTCCGCTGTCTTGTCTTTAGTGTACTTAGTGTACTGTTCCATATTAAAATCTCTCGGTGCAGTTTGGATTGTGAATTTATTCAGGCTATTGGTCATGTTGAACATCTTCTGGATCTTCACAGCATCTACATACTTATATGGTTTCAAAAGAATCTGTAACAGAAAAAATATCTACAATTTATGTCCTTGTTAAAGGATTTCTACAGTTTCACAGACAGTCAAAGGTAAAATCTTATCTCGAAAGAGCCGATGTGGTGGCAGGTTTTCACAGCTACACTATGTTTTTATTTAAAATCTTTTGTCCTATAATTTTCAGCAATATGATCTACTGTACACTAGTGCTTATACTGGATTGGACTACACGGGCCAGCCTTTGCTCACCATGTGAACCAGTAAGCCTTGGCCTCCCTTGACCCTGATGCCGGTTCACTGGTTCTCCTTCCTTGGATCGGTTTTGGTAGGCCCTGACCACTGCAGACCAGGGGCGCACCCAGAGGAAACCCACCAAGCACAACCAGGCACAACATGCAAACTTCATGCACACAAAGGTGGGACTCAAACTCGGACCCTGGCGGTGCAAGGCGACAGTGCTGCCACTGTTCATAACTGTTGCACATATTGTATGTAATAACATTTTGCACACATCAAACCAAGAATATCATAACCATGGTATGCAATTATCTTCTTTTATTGCATGCATCCTGTAGCTACTGTAAGAAGGGCCATATTGTACAGCTCTTGAGCTGAGCTGAGCTTGTACAGCTCATACTGTTGAGCTCTTGAGCTGATGTCGCTGAATTTGCTGAAAAGGCAACTAACAATGGCAGCTAACAGCTTTAAATAGGTGACTACATGCATGGACGTATGAGTGATACACATGCGTTGCATGAGCTCCTAAGCACTAAAGAAGCTAATCAGCTAATGTCTAGCAACTATACACCATTTTCTTACTTACCTCCTCACTGACTTTCCTATGGAGCTCTTTAGCTTTCTCTAGCACATCATCTTTTGGGTTGTTAGTTGTTGCTTGGATGACAGCATGAAAAAGACAGTTCCGATTTAAGGACTTCACAGTTTCTCGTGAGCCATCAGGGTGTATGATATCAATGTGGCCACTGTGTGGAACATCTTCTGCCTTAAGGCTATGTTTCAACTTAGTCAGTATTCCTTGATTTCTGTAAAATGCAAAAAATCAAGGAGAATATATTTATTTGAAAAACTTAATGTCTGCAAGTGATATCATCAACCAAATGTATAAAAACAAGTTAAATAAAAGTAAATGAAGTTTTGTAGGCCCACCCTGGAGAAGTCGGAGTTGTTTTTGTCAGCATGAGTTTGATAATGCCCGCTGTTGGGTCAGTTCCTAGGTAAGTCTCCTCTGTGAGAAGTTTTCCTCGATCATCTACTACAGTTATACAAATTCCTTTTCCTTGCAGCAAGTCACTCTTTGTAAGGACATGGACTTCTAAAGCTGTTGCTGGCTTTTCTTCATCGGTTATGTTATTAGCATAACGCCTTACCTCATTTAGTTCTTCTTCACTCAAAGGCCTTTCCTCACATTGAATGATTGATTTCAGATTATAATAATGCTGCTGATTGTCAAAGAAACTTTGGGTCTCATTCCTTCCCAGCAAATTAGTAACCACTTTTACAGTAACAGTGTTTAATCTTTTCATAAATGTTTTTGTAAACATGGATGTGGCAAAACCAGAAAAACTCTCCACCATGGATTGGGAAAGAATTTCTGAAACTAAGTCAATCAGTTCATCTTTAAGACGTTCCACATCTTCAAGTTTGTCCCTTCCATCATTATCGTATGTCTCAAATATTTGATCCTCTTTAATAGACTTTAAAAATGCAGGAACAAAGTTCCCGTCAATGGTCTGTTTGGTAGGAATGGAGGAATTCATTTTGTAAATGGAGGTGGACAAGCTTGCAGTACTCAAAAGTGTCTTTATACAAGTATAAGGTTTGTGTGCAACAAACACTGCTGCCGTGTCCCACAGTTGTGACAGTGTTTGAATGTTTTTTTGGACTTGGTTACAGTTTATTATCAGGCTGCTAATGATATTTTTAGTATTACACTCAACGTACTCAATAATTTGCTTCTCCAAGTTTTTGCTAATCCTGTAGCTAGACTCTTTATTTAAGGCAGCCTTTGGGATTCCTGAGCTGATGACATCTAAGAGTGCTTGAACAAATTGTTTATTCTGTCGCAGTGCTGAACATATAGAATTCTTGAAAGTAAGTCGAAATCCTTGCTTGAAAGTTTTTTTAACTGTCGCATCAGTTTTGTTCAAAGCCGTGTTAACCCCGTGAATAGCCAATTCCTGTAGAGCATACACACTTGCTTTTTGCAAGTTCATTTTAGCCATGTTGGATGTGATGTTCTTCAGGAAAACGAATGATGCTGAAGCTTTAGCTGTCGTACAAGTGGACATGAACTGGTTTCTTCCTGAACGGAGCGCACTCCGTGCTATATTTTGTAATGATTTAGTGCCACTTAAGATACCATTTCCTGCACGTGTCACAGATGAGAAAGATCTTTTGAAAACACTGAATCCTCCACAAGCCAAAGATGTTCCTACACTTAATGCTTTAGATATTGCCCATGATGCCCAATTAAAATCCCCATTTATCATACCCATGACTCCCGTGATCATGTCAGACACACCATCAGAGATCAAAGGGAGAGCAAATGAAGATATGGAACCAGATGTCAGGCCACACATCAGAACTCCCACTACAACCTGAACCACACCGAGAAAGCAACAAATCAGGGCATCAAATGAGAACTTGGGCTTTTCCTTCAGTTCAAACACGACTGCAAGGCCATAATTACGAAAGAGACCAAGTTCATTAGAAGACACAAAATCCTCCTTAGCTGATAAACTGTAAAGAGTCAAGTCCACAGTGATGAAGTCTCCTTTGCCTGATCCAAGCAGGTCAAGTATTTTTCTAAGATTTTGCTTCCATGAGTTAAATATGTTCATCCTTGCCTGCATTTGTAATTGAAAGTTACAGCTGCCATTGTGGTGTGGCTCAAAATCTCGAGTCACAGACAAGTAATAGAAGCTTAGTGTGTTGGTCATTTCTAATACATAAACATCTATGGCTTTGTCTGCCTCCTCGAGTAAGGAACATGCCTCACTTTTGTAGCCCTTTCTAGCCATGTTAATGGTAATGTAGGCCTGGTTGTACAGTGCAACAGCTCTGTAGTAGCTGTCTGCCTCAGAGGCTCTTTCCCAATAAAAATTTGCTCCATAGTCACACTTGTTTTTGTTTTGAATATGCAGGGCAATGCGTCCTAAAGCCTGCTGGATGTGATCATAAAAGTTTTCACTCTGACCTTGTAGAAGTTTGTTACTTGTATCCTGCAAATGCTGCATGAGGTCTTTTTTCAGTTCAATGATGTCGTTCTGTATGCTCATCTGTCCTGTGTGAAGAATCAGCCACATACCCCATGACTCCTTCAAAGCGTTCAGTGCTGGGTGATAATCCATCTTACTTTGAAAGGACTCGAAGTAAAGAGGGACATCTTTTACTTTTGCTTCAAAGAGGTCGGTCTTCTCTTCTGTACTGTAATGCTTGTCAAAGTCACTTAAGAACTGGCAAAATGTGGAGAACAGCTCTTCCTTCATTTCAATTTCAGCTAATTTGTCCTTCTCCATGTCTTTTATTCGATTAAGCTCAAACTCTTCTCTGAGTTCCCTCATGACTTCAATAGAATGACCTCTGTAGGCCATGGGTAGACGATCATGGTTCAGGATTAACTGGACCATTCCCGGTGTGCCTTTTCGACCTGTTCGTCCAAAGACCTGTTTCTCGACTCTTCGATTATTGGGGAAGTAGGTGAGTAACACAAAGAGACCACCGGCATCGTTAACATCCTCTGTAACCTTAATGTCTGTCCCTCGTCCTCCAAGGTTGGTGGTGATGATGATATGACCCTTGTTGAACTCCTCGTTCTCTATGTTGTGACTCTCGCTCATCGTGTACATGGTGACTGAATGTTTGGTTTCTGCTGCCATTTTGTCATTGAGCTCATTTGCAGTGTTGACGTCCTCACACACGACTAACACCACCTGTCCCCTTTTAGAGACTTTTGAGACTGTGGCACAAAGAGTTCGCATCCATCGTTCTGTACTTCCCCTTACCTGGACTGCAGGGAGCTCAGTAACCTTCTGCCGCTGATGAGCTGGTATGACGTAGCTGTCGGTTTTGTAATGCCTTGCCAGGAAATTCTTATCTACATTTCCCCCCAGTGTTCCAGAAACACCAAATATCCCTTTCCCACTGAGATATCTTTTAAAGAAATGTGAATTTGACATGTAGTTTGTCACATTTGATAATGACGATAAAGATAGCTGATGCTTCAACTCCAGAAACTGTTGTAGTCCCTCACCCCACCGTTTCCTTTTCTCCAACATTCCACTGGCCTGAAAATCCACTGGGATTATTGCATGGTACAGGTGTTGATCTTCTTCATTAACGTCTATTCCCTGAGCAGTAAGAGATCTCTCGATCATGTACTCTCTGCCATTGGTCATCTGAATGGCCTTCAGTGCATTCTCAACAAACACTGGCAGCTGATTTTCCAGGTATTTCTCTAAAAAGGAAGGGATTACAAGAGTGTCTTTTTCTTCTTTTGAACTGCATTGTTTAGAATATTTAATCTTGGATTTCAACTCGCTAATGGTGGCTTCAACAAGTAAATCTTCAGAAAAGATCTCACAAGCTTTTCCATTTTTCAACAACAGCATGTTGATATTTTGGTCAGTTTTTCTCTTTTGCTCTCCAAACTGAACAGCATTCCTAGTTTCTGACTGATATGTGTAACAGTTAAATGCCACCTTGTGCTCCATTCCTATCTCAAGAACACTGAGCAGGTCATACTGTTGTTCTATCCCAGTTTTCTCCATGATAATCTTCCATGCCTCATTTTCCATGGTTCCATGCTCCTTTCCTCCTTCACCATTAATAGAGACCTTCAAGTTTTCAAAATCTTCCTCTGAGTAAAAGCCGAATTCAATTCCTGGCAACAAAATTTCCAGTGGTGAAAATGTCTCACTTGTGTCTAAACCAATCATTGATATCAGAGCAGCTGTGTGAAAATTCTGGACCCTTGTTGTCCACATGATATCTCCTGTTTCTCCCACCTCAATTGGTCGACATGCAGATACCTTAGCCCAGATGGCTGCAAGAACCTGCTCCAAATGCTGGAGGCCACTGCACTCATGGGACAGAAAAGTTATTTGAACTCCATTATCCAAGGTCATGTAGTCCACCTCATCCACAAGGACCAGTTCAAACCTTCTGTCACCTCGGGTTGTTTTTTTTTCAAACTCTTGTTTCAGTGTATCTGCTGCAAAATTCCCAACAGTACTGTAAATAATTTGTTGTCTGTATGCTTCTTGAGTCAGTTTCTCTAGTTCTTCAGGTGAGACATCATTCAGCATTGGAGGAACAGCAGACGATGTAATGCCAAACATGTTGTACAGTCTGTTCCATTCCTCTAAATCACGATAGGCGAGGACCGGGGAACTCGTCACAACATCCACCTTTACACCCCGAAGGGCATGGATTGTAGCAAGCATGGCTAAGATACAGGATTTCCCTTCACCTGTCCCAATTTCAAGGAGACAACCTGTATGGGTTTGTGACTTCGGGAGTAGGAAAACAATCAAAGTTGCAAGTTGAGTTAATCTGGGAAGATATCCTTCAATTACTATTTTATTTTTACCCTTTTGAACTGTGACCACGGAGCACATTTTTACAGCTACCGACATTCCCATTACTACACTTTTGAGAACTTGTCGGTCTGGATTGTTAAAGTCCAGTTCTTTTACCAGTTTCTTTAACTCCTGGATGTTGTCTGGACTGAGAACAGCTGTGTTGTGTTTAGGAAGCTCTATTTCAAGATATCTCAGAACATCCTCTAGCACTGTCAGGACATTCTCAGGGTAGTTTTCTTTGTGCATTTCACTAATGATGGTATCAGCATTTTTGTCTTTCTCTTTTCCAACATAACTTTTTATCCATCTGAGGGGATCGGGTGAATCCAAAGCAGGGAAGACATTCTCATACTCCAGCTTGTAGGTCTGTGCAATGTGAAGTACTGACTGCACTTGTTCTTTGTCTTTGCCAAAAACCTTCCTCATGAAATCAGTTATTTCTGCCAGTTTCCACGTGTTATTAAATGCAATCTGACACAGAGTTTCTTTACTTTCTGTAGACAGGTGCAGATCAGTTTGAAGGATGCTCTGTAAAAGATTAAAAGCAAGTGATGGATGATCATGTTGCAACAGTTYSAGCAGTTCCATGAGRAMGTCCYGGTCATGTTTATATGTGTGGTCATCCTCATTCTTCTCAAACACTAAACACATTACAGCCTCAAGTAGAGTCAGTCTATCATGTAGAGGCAGAGACTCATAACCAACTGCAGTGTCAAAGGAAAACACACAGCTACTGGACAGGTTGTGTTTCTTACAGAACTCCACCATTAGGCCATTTTGCAGAGTTTTCATCCTGTCTGCTAATGTCTCTTCTGAGTCGTCATCATCAGTGATCTGATATTCTAACACAAGTTCCATGAACCTCTTCTTTATTTCTGTTTCCTGTATGAAATAAAACAATATCACATGACAGTCCTCATCTGAAGCACATGTCACACTGTAGATAATATCGATCTTCAAGCAAGACTCAAGAATATTACAATATAATTGAAAGGTGTTACCTCATCTTTAGCACTGCCAGCTTCTAGTGGTTGTTGCATTATATGAGTTTGGTGATGAAATTCATGGCCTCTCAACTTCTGATTCTGCTTCAGTGACTCTGTGGCTTGTGAAAGCTTCTTAGCAGCGAGCTCACTTTCCCTTTTAATCTGTTCCTCAATTCTTCTTTCCCGTTCGGCCTGGGCCTGACGCCGCTGCTCTTCATTGCGCCTACGATTTTCCTCTTTCTCTCGTGCATCATCTTCAATTCTCGCTATTTAAAGAGAATATTATAAAAAAGAAATTATTAAACATATTAAAAAGACATCAGTTGGGTCATCATAAGAATGTATTTAACATGCTGCATAAGCAATTTTCCAGGTTGTCCCATAGCAACACGTAGCTTTGGCCACATTGGACCACTTCATGTGTTTTTGGGACTTATATTGACTCCATGTTTCATGATTCACATTTAATTTTGACAGCGGGATTCAGTTTTGTCAAGGTTAGTTATATTATTTAGGCTATGTGCCTTTACTGTCGCTCGTCCTCCAACTGTTTTCAAAACTATTTTGGCTTTTTTTGGCTTTTATTTGTTTACCATGAATTTTCTGTTCATATTTTTTCTTTGTGTTTGTGTAAAAATATTAATACATTATCTGCACTGTGCTTGTGACTTCCACTTCATAACAGAATGCAGGACCAGATTTTGGCTTAGCTTGTACCCTGTAAATATTTTTAAATTCCTGTTTTTTTATTTTATTATTTACTTTTTTTGCCGAACTAAGACCTGTTGTCTAGGTTCGTCCTGAGTTGTGTCCTGTAGTCCATTTTTGCCATGTATAAGCCCTGTTAGGCATGGTTGAGTGTCACCTGCATGTGGAGAGAGGCCAATGGAGTCAACATGTATTAGTTTATGCTTTGGTGTAATTTATGCTGGCAGGGGAGAGAGAAAGACCAAAGCATGCGTGTGCACTCAAAGCCCTGCTTTGCTCACAGGAGAAGGACCAACAGTTACTGCAGATTCTCCTGCAGCTGAAGTCCAGGGGTGCACCAGGTAGGGACACAACTAACACCATGGTGGCCAAGAATGGGCCAAACAACAAAGCCAAGCCATCTTGGAGTTTGGACTGGCAATATTGTGCTGGCTCAAAACCCAATGGGCAGCCTGCCTGCTGCTACTCTTATACTCTAATCTGTTGAATCCAATCATGCAGTGGGTAACCCTTACCCCCAAAGGAAAGCAGAAGCACTTCTGTGAGATGACATTTGAAGGAAGTCTCAATTTGTGGACGAATGTACCATGTGACAGTACCATGAGTGCTCAAGGAGATATAAATCTAGACCATGGGGAATTCAGGGTGTAATTAAACCTCAGTTCATGAAAGCCTGATTTGAGGCATACTTTCAGCAATGTACACTATGGTGAAAGCAATGTGAGTTTATAGCAATATGCACAAATATTCACCCATCACCATTCAAACCAGGGGAGGTTGAGTTGAGGTAGTGATTAGTCTTTGCACCATTAGCTCACACCGCATGAGGGCATTAGTGCTGGTTATGATGAACTATGCAACCGATAACCATTTCTGCATGCAGTACTGCAGAACCTCTTCCCCTGTGTTATCTCCTAAATCAAGTTTGAAATCTAGCAGCATCCAGCCACTCGTTTTTGCATTTTGTGTTTTTGCATTTTTGTCTTGATACTGTTGTTCACTGTCTTTTGATTCATGGTTGTGTTGTTCTGTTTAAAAAAAAAAATAAAAAATTATGTTACTGATCTGGGCAGCGTGATGACTTAGTGGTTAGTACTGTCACCTTGCACCTCCAGGGCCCGGGTTCGATTCCCTCTAGGTTCATGGAGTTTGCATGTTCTCACAATACTCGGTGGGTTTCCTTTAGGTACGCCAGTTTAATCCCACAGTCGAAAGACATGCAGATTAGGCTAACTGGCATTCCCAAATGGACCATAGTGTGTAAATGAGTATTTGAGTGTGTGTGCCCTGCAGTGGTTTGGCACCCTGTCCACCCTGCCTGTCTCCTGAGATCGACTCCAGGTCTCCAGGATACAGTGAATGAGTGTTACTAATCTGTTCTTGATTCTTCTGATCATGATTTGTTTTTGATTTTGTATGTTTAGAGAAATATATCAAAGTCATGATTTGTACTTTGACCTAACCTGTGAATGTGTTATACATTAAATGTGTTATAGCTGTATATCAATTACTTCTATAAATAATAATTAAATTAAGCATTTTCTTTAATCAGTGTGAATTACACTGATGGGCTGCTCCACAAATAGCAAATAAGATGGAAGCAAATTCTCATAAGTCAGATGGAGACATATTCTTTTAGTAAAGAAGTGATACTGTACCATAATTTGGGCAAGTTGGTTTCTTCTTCTCATAATTAAAGTTGCAGTCCATATGAATCTCCAAGTGGTCTCCACTCTCTCGAATTGTGAAACAGGGGTCATCTCTTGGGTCAAATATGTACCACAGATCTGGATCTTTGCAGCACTCAGTCTCTGAACACCATCCATATTTCACTCGTAAGTAGATGGTTTGGCCCCAATTGACTAAAAGAGTTTGGCTTTGCTGTGTCTTTTTGTAAGGGTCAGCAGCAAACTAAATATATACAGTAGAGACACATGTTCAGTCATGTACGGTTTAATAAGTAATGAATCTGTTCAAATATTAATAAAAGTTCAATGTAAAATCAATTTCATTGTATTACATAATTGCTTAATTATTAATTATTATATTATTTATTTATTTATTCTTCTTTAGAAAGGACAATATAAAAGTCATCAGTGACTTTGTGTATGTACAGCATTATTAGACTGCAGCACTGTTTGGTTAGAAAGTATTGATCAATTCTCTTTAACGGCAGCACTGGCAGGTCTATATTAACGCTCTTGTAGATGAGATGTTTTAGAACATCACATGCTGCACATCACCATAAGCACCGTGTGATCGCATTCATCTAACGTAACCGTTGGAATGGAAGGAGTCTTCCGTGTCTGTGCTTTGTTTCAGTCAGAGGCTTAGCTACCAGGACAGAGGAGTTTTTACTATCCTCAAACATGACAAGCTGTGACTCTTCTTTTTGTGTTTTTAAAGAAATACAATTAGCATATTTGTTGGTAAAAAAACAGTTTTAGATCCTTAAATATAAAGTACTGGTTGTGTTCACATTACTGTTTTGTATCGGTCAGAAAACAGCCACGGTGTCTGGATCTCGATGCAGCAGGTCCAGTTGTAGGCTGTGTGATTGTCCACAGTTATTTCTCCTCCCAGGAACCCCATTCTACAACACCACAGGTCACAGCTGTTAGTCTATGAGTCATTTATGACAGTAATAATAATAATCATTTGTATTTTATTTTGTTTTAAATCATGCACACCTAATACCAATAAAACTATACAGCTAATTGTAGGCTAATATAAAACTCTATTAATTATTATAATTGATTAACAAAGCAATTAACTAGCAATCTAGGAGCTAAATCCTCAAACAATTAATTAACTAATTGTACTTTCTCTTTGCACTTCATAGTGAACTTTTTGCATTAAAGAAGATGGTAGAGTCATTGCCCCTTTAGAGGAGAACACTACAGTGTTACCTCGGTGTAGTATTCAGGGGCGTCATTAGCTAAACTGTGTTTCCTGGACCTTTGCTTTATCACAGACTCTTATTTTGAACTCAATGTATCCATATGTTTCTGTGTTCATATCCTTTCTTTTCATTGGATTTAGCTAATTTCTCCTGGTCCTCAATAGGGTCACTATGTAAAGTACCTTTGCTCTTCGGTTTCTTGCTTTGTACTGCGGTTAGGTTGACATTTTCTTTTATTCCAGGTTAATGGAGGTAGCTCCTGGCCATGTTCTTGCAGTTGAGAGCATATATACAGTATATGTATATTTCTTATATGTATATTTTCATGTTTAATAAACCTATATACCTGCCACATAGCTCAACCTTGACCATGTGCATGGTGTGGGTCCTCCTCCTACCTTAACGTTGCTGTAGGACCCTCAAGACGTTTTCTTCCTGTTCCTTCATCAGTTTTGGTGGGACCTCCAATCCATTGTAAAGTCACTGTGGTGCTCCAACGTCATGGCCTTTACAGTGTACACCCTGGTAGAGCTAATGTTGTGGAGGTTCTTCTGTCCCCCTCTCCTGATCCATATGGCTCCAGAGTGAGATCCTCTACATGCTTCTGTAAGAACACTACAGAAATCTTTACATCAATAACATGCAGTATTGAAGACGTCATGAACTTTCCCAGTACCAAACTGGAACCATTAGGCAAAAAATAAGGTTTTGAAGCCAGGCAATTTAATAAACATTGATGGAGATGATAAACTAAGTATATCAGATCAGCACCTAGAGTAGAATCTTCTAAATTAGCAGATATTACACCACTAATTGAGAAAACCGAACCTTGACCCATATCACCTCTCCAACTACAGGCCGATATCAAACCTCCCCTTTATCTCTACGAAAAGGTAGTAGCGGTGGGCTATTTTTATCGCTACATAGCTACATTTCACTGCATGTCATACTGTGTATGGCCGTGTAGGTGACATATCAAATTTGAATTTGAATGAGCTTGAAAACAGTGTAATAATTAGTGTGATAATTAAACATTAGGATGATCTGTGCAGTGATTTCCTGGTGATTATAATTTTTTAAAATAATATTTTTGTAACACTAAATTATGACCAGATATTTTAGTTAACCTAAAAATAATCTGTATTTATAGGTGTGACACACACACAATGAACCAGAACAGCTTTTCTGCTTAGTTGTTAAGGCTGAATATAATGAGGGCAGGGCGGGGCGGGGCGGGGCAGAGCGGGGCAGGGATGAGCTACATGAATAGACAGATTATAACTATTCATCTCACTGTACAAACAACATTCATTTTAAAGTTCATTATGTCCCAGAGTTAAAACATAAAGCACAGGCAACCATTTAGTTAACGCTATAAGGCTAATTATTCTAAATGTTATTATGTTTAAATAATGATGTGGTTTAAAATGTTAAAGTAAATGTATACCAGTGTAGTTATGTGTTAGTGTACAGACTTGAAATCTGCTCTTACATCTAAAGGACAACGTTATAAATGAATAAAGAGCTTTGCTTGGACATGCGCGCGCGCGCACACACACACACACACACACACACACACACACACACACACACACACACAGACAGACAGAATGTAAGCTAGAGGTTAAATATATGTGTTTAATAAATTTCTGTGATGTTTTTGAAACTCACCGAGTGCCAGTTTATAGCTGACGCCGATGCGTGAAGCAAAAAGTCAACATCAGGATGAACACAACGTTCGGGTTTTATCTGCTGAGGGCAGAGTGAAAACATGATGAGGGCACAGTGATAAGGTCTATCAACACCTGGCACAAGTAATGAACAATCAACATACAGTACGACACTTTATACACTTGAGCTTTTACAGATATCACCAGGTCGCCATGGAAATGCGGTGAAATAAAGAAGAGGCGTGGCTTTCATTTCGCATGTTCTCGTATTTCTCCACACTGAGGCAGATAAGCAGGGTCAGAGCTCAGTGGTGTGATCCAGGCACCAGAACGGAGACTATAAAATCATAATTCATCTCATTGAGACGTCATGAAGCTCCAACCAAGTATTTATCTGTAGAGGTGTGGTGGACCTGGAATGTTTGTAAAGCTCGTTTACAGCGAGTATTTATCACAGTGCCTGCAGTTTACACCGTGAGTCTCTGATAGGAATGTCCAGGCACGTCAGTCAGGAGCCACATTTACATTATATTTACATCCAAAGCATCTGGCAGTCACATGACGCTGACTGTCTAATGTGTGTATGTCAGAGTTGTGCATGAAATACAAACGACATCTTAAACAAAATAATGGTGTAGTTAATTTATAATTCATCTATTGACTCTCATGATTAAGAAAGTAAGACATCGCAACTTTTATTGCTGAGGTGTGTGTGTGTGTGTGTGTGTGTGTGTGTGTGTGTGTGTGTGTGTGTGTGTTTAATGAGACTTTACCATACAGTATAGTAAAATACAAAATGAAAATACATGTATAATATTAATTTTGTACATTATGTGCACATTTCTAGGTAAAAGTTAATGTAGGCTTTTTTTTGAGAATAAAGGAAACAGAAAAAGAGAAAACAATGGGTTAAACAACAAGCAGGAATCAGTGAGCATTTCATCTCTGTTCAACCATTATGTGGTCCTACACTGTCAACCGGATTACACACACGCACACGCACACGCACACACACACACACACACACACACACACACACATTTTTTTAGACTTTGTGCTGTGTGCCACTGGTGAAAACCAAAAGTGAAACTGGAAACAACACACAAGCACATTTTAGCTATTTATTTAGCATTACACAGTTTTTATTAGTTTATTTTTCATTAAAAAAAAACTAAACTAAGTTACTTACAGATTTACAGCAGTCGAATGTTTGTCTCCTCCTGGATGATTCTCTGGATGACTCTTTTCTAAATGAATCTCTTTGGATGAATCTTTTCGAAATGACTCGCTCTGGATGACTCTTTTCTAAATGACTCTCTTTGGATGAATCTTTTCTAAGTGATTCTTGCTGGATGACTCATTTGTTAATGACTTTTAATGAATGATTGCTTTATAGATTGTTTCCCCTTTGTTTATTTGATTCCTTTAAGTCATATAATGAAAACAAATCATAGTGATAAACCTCCATTTCACCCTGTTGTGTGTGTGTGTGTGTGTGTGTGTGTGTGTGTGTGTGTGTGTGTGTGTGTGTGTGTGTGTGTGTGTGATGAAACGCCCCTGGAATGCCAGTAACCACTGCTCGCCCTTTATTAAGGGATCCTCAGATGGGGTGAGGGGAGGGGTGGTGGTGGGCCCCGGCCAGTTAGACGGGCTTCAGCCTTCTTTCTATTATCTACATGACAGAAAGAATATACTAAATCATGTTTAATAAATAGTTCAGTGATCATCTAATCAAATATTACCTTTTTGCAGACTGTGTTTGTGTTTCATTTTAATTTGGCTCAAAATTCTTCAGGCCTCAGAAGGATTAAACCTTAGATATTCCTAGTCAATATACATTGGTATTTTAACCTCACTCACTCACTAATCATCTATACGCTTAATCCTGTATTCAGGGTCACGGGGGCCTGGAGCCTATCCCAGGAGACTTAGGGCACATGGCAGGGTACACCCTGGACAGGGTGCCAATCCATCGCAGAGCACAGACACACACACTTCGGGCAATTTGGGAACGCCAATTAACCAAATCTGCAGGTCTTTGGACTGTGGGAGGAAACCGGAGTACCCGGAGGAAACCCACCAAGCACGGGGAGAACATGCAAACTCCATGCACACAGAGACGGGAATTGAGCCTGGCCGGGGATCGAACACGGACCCTGACGGTGCAAGACGGTCACGAACGGTGTCACGAACAGGTATGACAGGCGGTTTGGGTGGATGTTATCACCGTGGGCATTAAGGGCAGGCATAGGCGCAGAGGGGTCTTTAATTGTGCATAAAAATAAACAAACAAAACATAGGACTCTACATACACACACATCCACAGTCTCTTCAAGCATATAACGTCTCCTTAGAAATATACAAACATCTTTAGCATAGAAAGATCCCTTAAGCATTTCAGACCCTTTAAGCATTTCAGACCCTTTAGGACTGACACGACATCCGTGACAGGGACGGTGCTCGAGACAGGGCAGTCTAAAGAGACCAGAGGCGAGACGGGAACACCCTAGAGACGGGAGGACACTGGAGACTAACGAGAGGACACCAGAGGCCAGGGAAACACAACGGAGGCCAGAGGAGCACACTGGAGGCTACGGGAAACTTAAGAAACACACAACACTATACACAAACAAACACACAGCATAAACCAAAATGGTACACTTACACAATACACAGATCACAGAACAAGGTAGAGCCCATATAAACAAACATAAGTAAAATAAAAACAAAACGAAAAAAAAACACACATGCCCACTGACAGTTTTAATGCTCAACCCAGTTTCCCAGAACAACCAGCTATTTATAACAATACTAATAATGAGCTATCCAGGTGCCTTCTGGGAAACTGAGTCGACAAACATGCACATTACAAAAGGATGCGGAAAGGGTGATTAATTATTTTGCATTATAATAAAAGGGAAGCCGATGTCAAATTTGCAGTTTAATACACTATCGCATTTACTCTGTCCGTTATTTTTTGTCAAGCCAACTCTCTCTCTTTAGCCGATCCAGCTGTATTGCTTTTTTCATTATTCTTGGCTTGAATTCTTCATATGCTTGCATTAAAATATCCAACCCAGACAGACAGACTTGTTCATGGGAATAATAATAATATCACTGATTACATTAAAGCTTATCAGATTTTTTTTGTCTTTGACCTTTTAACTGTTTCTACAAACTTTTTTAATAATAAATGACCGGTAATTATAACAGATGCAAAATAAATTCTGACATTTTCAAACAAATGAAGAGACTGACATACCTTTGCCATCCTTTTTCATCTAGTGACCCAGTGCTTTGTTTTGCCATTGAAAAAAAAAAATCTACAATTAAATATTTGTTTAATGATTGAAAGTATATACTACATTTGTTAATCACTGAAATTTACATAATGAGTCTGTTATGTAAAAACTAAGTGACAGCACTGTCCACGTTTTTGTAAAAGTGTAAATATACTAAACAAGCTACACAGACTACAACATGCTGTTTAATGTCTTAACGAGCTTCATGGAATTTTGGAGAAATAACTTGGGAGCTAATGGAAAAATACAGTGTGCTAGTTCATGAAGAGTAAACATCATAGGTGAATGTAACTATCTTCCTGGTTAAGACATAAACAGATCAAGAGGAATATTTTTCATCTTTGAAATTAAAGCTAAACGTTTTACCTGTGCTGCTTACAGCATTTCAGAACTTGCAGTTCAATCTGCCCATTTATCTTTAAGGTCCTAGGAAAGGTTGTAGTACTGCAGTTAACGTCATGTCAATAGAGTCATCATAATATTCACAAGATGCATCAGTTTGGATTTATTCCTCATCATAGCACAGAGAGAGTGCTGGTTAAAGTGGTAAATGGCCTCTTACTGGCCTCTGATTAGGGTTATGTCTCCTTGCTTGTGTGTTGCTTGATTGTTTAAAATATTGTAGGAGGTAAGGCAACAGCCCTCATGGTTCAGGTCCTGTTTGACTGATCATTATGACTTGTACTATTACATTTGACTATTTTTTACTTTTACTGTACATATACAAAGTTATATGTTTCCACAAAGCCAGTTGAGAGACACCAGCTTAATAAAAGTTGAGGAATGTGTGGAGGACATTAGACACTGGAAGCTTATTAACATATACTTAATTCTGACAAGACTGAAGTACTGGTGTTAAGACCACGTGCAGCTAGACTGATGGTGTTTACAATCTGCAACGCCTGCTTCAATCACAGGATGTAGGCTGCTTGTCAGTAACGCTGTCTTCCCCACTCTCATAGATCACTTGACAGTGAAGTGTCTGGTTGCTTTACTTTCTAGGAAGCCCTCATGTCTGTGTTTCCTTCTGGCATTAAATATACATTCACCTCATACATTATGTGACTGTCAGCATTCCTAACTGTTCTCTCTCTCTCTGTTATGATCCCAACTCCTGGATGGAGGTGTTGTTGCATGGGATCATCTTGCTGCTGAGGAAGACCCCATATGATTTACTTTTGATGTACTGGGGATAGTTCCACTTGATAGCTGTGAATATTGTCTTGGACTTTGCTGATTCAGACAATTCTGCTGTGATTGCTGTCACTAAATAGTTTAAATAAATTTCCCAGTCTCCAAAAATGATTAACTTGAACATCTTTCCCATTATATTGAACTTTCAACATCATAGAATAGATACGACTGGGACTGATCTATGGTTATTCTATCTTATATCACTCAAATTAGGCTGGGTCCGCTGTTGAGTCCGGTTCCTCTCCTGGCTTCTTCCTCTTGCCATCTCAGGCAGTTTTTTTCCTTGACAACATTGACTCTGGCTTGCTCAACACGAACAATCTGATGGTTATGGTTTTGTTATCAAGATCTTTTTCATTACATGGTCTAATTAATTTCCACATGTTTTTTCTCCTGTAAACTTGCTTTAAATTTGAATTGAATTACTTCTTGTATCATATCTGAAGCATTCATGCTCCCAATTCATAAACATTATTCGACCTCTAAACCCCTCCTAATTATTGCACCCATTTTTAAAGTACGTTCCTGGATTATTGAGGTACTTTGACCTCGGATCACATATACAGTAGTTCTTTAAATAAAGATTTTTTTTTTCCTATTGTGATATAAAAGACCTTGAACATATGCAATTATGATATAATTATTGTTTCTACAGTCATCGTGAGTGCATGTTATATGACAGTATTATTAATGGTTTGTTTTTGTTTAGCACAGGGGTCTTCAATTTTATATCTTCAGTAGTCAAATTTCAAAACAAAATTCTTCCACTTAAGCAGGAGACACATCTGATTTTACTCAGTTAATCACTTCATATTAGTGTCCAGCCAATTATCAAATGTGTTTTCAGTTTGGTAACGAAAGCTTGAAGCCATATTAAGATTGCGTATAGGCTTTATGCAAATAATAATAATAGTTTTTTATGTAAATAATTTTAACAGATCAGTTGTTAATTACTAACACATGGAATATGGAGTCCTGAACCAAAGTTAACAAGATTAGCCAACTTCTGCTTAATTAGTCATGATTATGATTTGGTAAATTCATTATTTAAGAGGTGTGTGTGTGTGTGTGTGTGTGTGTGTGTGTGTGTGTGTGTGTGTGTAAAAAGGCTGTAACTCTGGAATTCCTTGACTTTGCTAACATCCTGAGTTTTTTATTTCAAATCCAGTGTACTGAGGCCAAAAAACATAGCTTTGTTTCAAAGTCTATAGACCTGAGTGTATGTGATGGTATATCATGATTATGACATCATTAGACAGTGTACACCTAGTGATACCTGTCATTCAGGTAAATTAATATTCTACAGAATTTATATATATATAAAAAAAGATCTGGCTTATTTAAAATATAATTTCACATTACATTTATCAACAAGCAGGGAACTCTCAATATTCATCAATGTATCTGATCAACAACAGTGATGTCCTTAAGGTAAACTCATCACTGTGTAACCGACACAGGTCTGATCTTCATAGCAATGTATTTGAGACCATAATCATTTCCTTTCCATGTGTGCCATATATTTCCAATGGCATAATGAGTGTTGTCACGTCCCCAGATGTACATCCCATTAGGGTTAGTATTGTGGCAGTTATTGTACCAAAATGCCCCAAGAAATTTTTTAGCACAGTTTGTCTCTGCCATTGGGTCTTGGTCTTTATCAAAAGTGGAGAATTTCTGTTCATTGCTGATCGCCATAGAATCACCTGCAGATAACAGAAGCTGTTACTACAGATTACAGATCATTTGCCTTGTCATTGTACTTCAGTGTTCATTCTTTCTGGTGTCTGCAGTTACCTCCACATTGCTCAATCTAACTTACCTGCACCTCCATCGATGAAGCCACTAACGTGGATTTTGTAGCCCTCGGCTTCTGATTCGACAGAGAAAGAAGAATACCGAGCATAAACCGACACTCCATCAAAGTCCTGCAGGTCCACTTTCAGCTCGTATTTCCTCTTATGTGTGAGCTGGTAGAGGTTTTCTAATCCTGAAGGTAAAATGATTTATGTAAAGTCAGGTTCAAGAAAAAAACTAAAAATATATTATTATGTGTCAGAGAATTGCAATAAAGTATAAACGTATAAAAACTGACCACGCAAAGTAAAAAAGAAACTAACAGAATGAAGGAAAGAAATAAAGTCTATGCACATGAACGTTAAATAGTGTTTTACTCAGTGTGGGCACATGGAGAAAGCATTGAGCTCAAACAATAATCATTAGTAAAAGAATAAACTAGAAAATTATGGGAAAAATTAAAAGTACAGCATCTATATACAGTGGAACCTCAGATTGTGCGCACTCTGCAAGACAAGCAATTTTTAAAAATACATTTAGCATTGATTGATGAGCAAGTCTTGATTTACGAGTAGAGAGTATCAGGTATCATGTGACATGCATGCGCTTCTTGTTTCGCCGCCGAGCATCAAGTGATCACAACTGAGCCAATGGTTCTTCTCTCTCTAGTGCTGAAGAATAGTGCGTAAAGGTCTCCCGTGCTCGATCTCAGTGCGTGTGTGCAAGTTTACTGTTTACCATAACACTGTGACTACATGTGTCTGAGTAAACCATCTTTTATTTTGTGTGTTTGTGTGTGAAAGTTGTCCTTTAACACAAAATCAAAAAGTAAAACAAAAGCAAGATCCTGTTTCCCTCTGTCTGTTAGAAAGCACTGATTCCGTTAGTGTGTGTGCATTTAGAGAGTGTGCTTCCTCACTCCTCCTCTCGCCTTCACACATACACTGCGCAAAAACAAACTAATTGAAGCACTTCTAATTGAAAGACAACTGTCTGGATTTACTTTTACTTACTTATTTTATTATGGTTAATTTGTTTTATTGATACTTTATATTTTGTATTACTTATTTTTGGATATTATTTTTGGGGTTGTGGAGCGAATTATTTGAGTTTCCATTATTTCTTATTGTGGAATTCACTTTGATATATGAGTATTTATATATACAAGCATGCTTTCGGAGCAAATCATGCTTGCAATCCAAGGTTTAACTGTATAC
>QMIH01001694.1:0-12072 GCA_003987875.1 Clarias batrachus | reverse complement strand
GTTGAAGCATGGTTGAAAAGCAATGTCTGACTTTCATTGGTTAACATTCATAGATTTTTTTTAATTATTACGTTTGTCAGATTAAAGTTATTTATGTGACCATTGTGAGTTTTTTTCATTCACCGAAGGGTACCAACAATTTCGTCCACGTGTGTAATACTAAATGTAAATTTTTTAACATGATGTCATCATTGATAATAATGATAATATTTATTTGTGTAAATTCATCAGCAGATGCTGTTATCCTCCAAACTGACTTACAAACGTGCTTTGAAGTTTCCGTAATTGGGTAGATGACAATGGGTTACCATCAAAGTACCATCAGTCACACACACTGTTGGGAAGGTTTTTTTGGAGGGGGTGGGGGTTTGCTGAGATTGCTGAGATTAACCCAAATAAGAAATAGATAGGTCTTTAGTTGCTGTTTACAAATTCCCAGTGACTCAGTTGTAGGAACATCTTAAGGAAGTTCATTCCATCACCTAGGTGCCAAGACAGGTAACAGTCTAGTCTTTTAACAGTCACTCTCATTCTTTTTTTGTCTTTCTCTTCTGAAATTATTATTATTATTATTATTTGTATATCATAGCTTCTTGTAGCTACTCCGGTTTCCTCCCACAGTCCAAAGACATAGGTTAATTGGCATTCCCAAATTGGCCGTAGTGTGTGAATGTGTAAAAGAGTGTGTGTATGTGTGTGTGGCCTGCAATGGATTGGCACCCTGTCCAGGGTGTACCCCACCTTGTGGCCCAAGTCTCCTGGGATTGACTCCAGGCCCCCGTGACCCTGAATACAGGATTAAGTGGTATAGCAGTATGATGAGTGAGTTAAGTAATTGAGCTTCTTGTAGGCAAGAAACCACAAAGCATGAACTTCTCTGTCCTGAAGACTTTTACTGTGTATGAAACTAATTAATCTAAAGTGAATCAAATTGAATCAGACCAGATTTGAATTAATAGTGAATTAAAGTGGATCAAATAACATATTTAACTGTATTGTATTGTAATCTAAATTTGGAGATGTACAGTATATAGGATTGTGTAAAAGAATGAGATTCACATTCCAACTACAAAACAAATGAAACATGACAGGATTTTTTTTATGTTTACGTGTTTAAGTTTACTACTATGTAATGCCTTTGGGCTCATTTTACATTTTACATCTCAGATTTTTAGAGCATTTGTTGGACCTGTGTTTACATCATTTAAGCAATTTCCCTTTGGGATTAATAAAGTTCTTTGAAACTTGAATCTTGAATCTTAAGTTTATTTCATGACTGCATTACTCTTTACATCTACTGTATATATCCATTGTGATGAAGAGAATGAGATATATAATAGATTTAAAAGCAAATAATTAAAATGTACTATTCTGAAGGCTATGAGACTATAATTTAGCAATGGTGATCCCAACTGGAAAGGCATCGAGGCAGCTGTCACTTTCCTTTTGGCGGCTCAGTTGCAATGGCTGGCCATAAACATCATGCAACTCTCTCTGACTTCCAAACCCCTAACTGAGCTCCAGGGCCCCCTTTTAAAAAGTGGTAACAAACCGGGGTCTTTTATCGGGTAAAATTTCCTACCAGCCACGCCAGATTTAATGATTTAGTGTTGATATAAGAAAAGCACTTGTTAGTAAGACTGATTTAAAAAAAAAAAAAAGTTTGTTAGGGAGGGAAAGATTGAACTTTGAAGTGATAGGAAAAGGTCTTGTGACCCTATTCCAGAGTGATGGGCGTGTCAGGGTAAGAAGGGAAGCGCTGTAATGAAGCGATGCTCCCATCATGCATAGYGTCCACTGTACRAGCCTCTGGAGACAGTGTTATGATCTGGGGTCGCTTCAGTCGCTCAGGTCGAGACTCAGCAACGTTATGTGGAGATAAAATGAAGTCAGATGTGTGTGTGTGTGTGTGTGTGTGTGTGTTCCCTGTGATGGCTTGGCACCCCATCTGGAGTGTATCCGCTTCGTGCCCCAAGTCTCCTGGGACAGGCTCCAGGCTTCCCCCGACCCTGTATACAGGATAAAGGGGTATAGACAATGAGTGAGAACCTACTGATGAGGAATCAGACACACTGACATTTTAAACCACATTTTAGGTTTACTGAATGGAATACAGAGTATTTGAGTAGATTCCTAACGTCCCAGTAGGGGGCAGTAATATTTCAAGTGAAACACTTCAGTATTAGATGAAGGAGAAGAAGAGCTGCTGTTGTTTTCCCCTTGGACTGCTTAAGTTATCCAGTTAAGCTAAAAGCACCTCTGCATGTAGTTGTTTCTACCTGTAAAGACTCTTAAATCTGAGTGAATTATAGTAATAACGTGTGGAGAGGATAAACTCACTGATCCTGAGTTAAGTTACAGTCTAAACAGTTACTGACTGGATCCTACATGGAGCTCTGGTTCATATGTTTCTAAAATTGTATCTCAGTCTGGAAGCTTTACCTGGTAAAACTGGATTTCAATAGAAGTGAATATGAATAATTAAATTTTTGTAGAAAGTTCAGAGTTAAGAGTTCTTACAGGGTCTTCTTCTGCTTTTGGAGCGATTACCACTACGCATGTAAAAGATTAACTGTGTTCCCAGAAAGAGCAGCTGGCTTAACTGCACCGTGGAACTAGAGAACAGTAGTCCCTGGACAGAGCACCAAGTGAAAGCTAGAAGGGATGTAGAGAAACATAAATATGGAAATATAATGCCTGTGCAAGCCTCCAGCGATGTTAGATTTGGGCTACCAGTCTGAACAGAGTCCAGTCTGATCTGATCACTGTCAGATAACAGTGTGGACACTCAGTCATAAAGATCAGATTTATGTAACCAATCAGATTTGCCTGCAGTTTGGACAAAGCCTAAACATTTATACCACAAAGATCACACAGATGTAGCTTTAGAATTTTTTAAAAGTGCGCTATACGCTCTGAAATTTTTCTTTTAGGCCTAACAATTAAGATTTATGCATTTTGATTACATATAAAATTTCCATCCATTTGAATTACATATTTTTAGCATAACCAAACTAATAAACTCTGGGATTCTTATTAGCAAGTTATATGTAAATGAAATGTGCAAGAATTATATTTATTTTATGTATAGCCATATTGAGTTATTTATATCGGACCAATAAATCAAATTCGTTTTAAAAAGAGATTTATGTATTATTACATATTAACCCAACTTGCTTTAAATGCATTTAGATAATTGTTAATAATAAACCCAGTTAATTAACATTTATTTAATGTTAATAAATAAAATGTATTATTTAAATAAAATCAAAGGGACGCAAATAATTCATAATAAACTATGCCATCATTAATTATTTTGAGTGTACTTTCAAAATATCCTTTAAGATAATTTTTGAAAACAAGAAAATGGGGGTGGCTTACAACCTATTTACATTTATGAACAAAGAATCTTAACAATAAAAAGGAGAAAATTTATTAGAAAATATTTCTTATCCTCCTCCATTCCTCCATAATAATAATAATAATAATAATAATAATATATATGGGGTGTTTTTATTTATTTATAATAATATATATATGGGGTGTTTTTATTTATTTATAATAATATATTTGTGGGGTGTTTTTATTTATTGATGCATGTTTTTTTAATAGTGCAATCTTAGCAAGTAACAAATATTTTTTTTAATGTATTAGAACAATATGAATCACACAACAGTAAGACATGAATTTGATTTATTATAAAAATTGATTAATTACAAGGAATTAATATTAAATATTGGAATATAGGGTCATTATGGATACAGTCAAAGGATGATGTAACATTTGACAAGTTCTTACAATTTCAGTGACATGATGGACTAAACATGGATAGGAACATTATGTGTACCATTTAAAAACTTTACACTAAGCAATTTTTTAAATCTTTTGATGAAGTGACTACCCCTAAGTGGATTATCGTCTTTAAGCCTGCTTTATTCATCTCATTAGCAATTTAGAACTCTGATTCATAATTTGTGACCAGCAGACTTCAAAATCAAAAAGAACACAATTAACACAAAACAACCACTAAACATATCAATAGGCAAAAAAAAAAAATCTTGTGAGAAGCAAAAATGTATATTCTCGTGTTACAATCTGTTCTAGGTTATGCTGCAACATAAACTTATTTACTAAATAAGTAAAAAGGAGGTGTGGCCAATAGTGTGTATGCTTGGTGTTTTTTTTTTTTAAGAACACGCTAACACCTAAGCAGACCACATGGCAAACTAAGGCCACTAATGCAAATGTGCTCGTATCTTTTGGTTTTAGTGAGGACTCTCGCTGCTGCATTCTGTACTAACTGAAGCTTGTTTATGCACCTAGCTGAACAACCAGACAGTAAGGCGTTACAATAGTCCAACCTAGAGGTGATAAAAGCATGAACTAGTTTTTCTGCATCGTTTACTGACAATATATTCCTTAACTTGGCAATATTTCTGAGGTGAAAGAAAACTATCCTGATAATATTATCTACATGAGCTTAACAATGCATAACAATGAAAACTAATACTGTGCTTATGAATTGTGTTGACCAGAAGAAGCATGTATAAATAAAAAAGAAATGGGCCTAAAACTGAACCCTGTGGAACACCAAAATCCACTAGAGAACATGCAGAATCACCATCCTTTTAATATGTCAAGTCTGCCATTCTAACCCAATCAGCCTGACATAATGATCTCCAGCCTTGTGCTCGTCAACATTCTCACCTGAGTTAACAAGACGATTACTGAAATGATCTCAGCAGGTCCTTTAATGACAGCAATGAAATGCAGTGGAAAGTTGTTTTTCGGGATTAAGTTAATTTTCATGGCAAAGAAGGACTATGCAATTCATCTGATCACTCTTCATAACATTCTGGAGTATATGCAAATTGCTATTATAAAAACTTAAGCAGCAACTTTTCCAATTTCCAATATTTATGTAATTCTCAAAACATTTGGCCACGACTGTAGGATCTAATACACAGGTTGATGATTGTTCAGAAGAGATGAGTGAAATTAGTTTATTTTCTTCAAGTATGAACTAAAGAGTAAAGTATTCTAGGTTCTGATGTGATATGATTAGTTTATCATTTGTATCACTTAAATTGTCTGGCATATTTTAATGGGTTCGACCCTATGTGCACCACAAAGCAGGACACGACACGAGGTGAGGTCTTAAGGAAAAAAGATCAATTATTTAAGGAAAATGGGGAAGGAAAGAGTTAAAGGAGGGAGGATGAAAAGAAAGGGAATGATTGAGGTGAATGTGTGCACATGCAGGTCCGAGGCAGTGCCCAGCTGGCATGCGGGCATGCAGCTGGCGAAAGCGCTCCTTCACGCTCCCATGACGGCCGAAATCCTATTAAAGTTAATCAACACCAGGTGGCCCACATAGGCGGCCCCATCCCTTCGCCTACCTGCAGAAGGGATGCCGCCTACCTCCTAGGGAGCTAAGAAGTGAGCGAGGGGCGATAATAGATTTGGGCACGCCGTGACACACACATTATATATTTATATATATAGACCAAAAGTTTGGACACACCTTAACATTCAAAGAGTTTTCTTTATTGTGTTCTTTAGCCCAAACGCGTCTCTTCTGCTTGTTGCCTGTCCTTAGCAGTGGTTTCCTAGCAGATATTCTACCATGAAGGCCTGATTCACACAGTCTCCTCTTAACAGTTGTTCTAGAGATGTGTCTGCTGCTAGAACTCTGTGTGGCATTGACCTGCTCTCTGATCCGAGCTGCTGKTAACCGCCGATTTCTGAGGCTGGTGACTCGGATGAACTTCTCCTCCGCAGCAGAGGTGACTCTCGGTCTTCCTTTCCTGGGGCGGTCCGCATGTCAGCCAGTTTCTTTGTAGCGCTTGATGCTTTTTGTGACTGCACCTGGGGACACTTTCAAAGTTTTCCCAATTTTTCGGACTGACTGACCTTCATTTCTTAAAGTAATGACGGCCACTCGTTTTTTTCTTCACTTATGTGCTTTTTTCTTCCCATAATACAAATTCAACCTCTTTGAATGAGAAGGTGTGTCCAAACTTTTGCTCTGTACTGTATAAATATACTAATAAATGCACAACACTATTAGTTAGTTAAAAAAAATATACTGTGTGTGGTGACACCGAATTAACCATGTCATGCTCAGACAGTCCAATGGTCCCTAATGTAGATATGCCACCGCTGAAATTTAACCCATACATTTTCGGGAACAGATTATTACCCAATCTCACTAAATTATTAACATCTTTGTTGATCCAGTCCAGCAGGTGGCAGTAAAATACCTCACTACAAGACAAAGGAGAAGAAGAGCTGAAGACGTTGTGCCACTTGGACTCCGATTTACCCAGCCGAGCTAAAACCATCTCTACATGTAGCTGTCTCTACCTGCAGTTTTACAGAGAACCTTAAATCTGTTTGAGTTAAAATAAGAACAGGAGTCGAAGAGAATAAACTCGCTGATCCTGAGGTAAGTTAAAGTCAAAACGTTACTGACTTCTTGAGTTACTTGACTTCTAAAAATAATTCTGTTTATGTAATAGTGACTGTGGTACCAGAAAATAATAATTAAAACATTTATGTCATTAAATATTTACTTTTTTGGTATTGGACAATGTTTTGTATTTTTCATGATGCTGAATTCTATTTCCTTTTCTTGTCCAGTGATGAAGAACAAAAAACTTATTTGTACTATGACTAGTCAAGAAGAAATGCAGACAGACCTTCACCACTGCTTAGAGTGTGGAAATAGTTTTAGTCAAGAGAAGGATCTCACAGCACACCAGCTCATCCACAGACAAGACAAACCACATCAGTGCTCACAGTGTGGAAAAAGTTTCACTCATAAATACCTTCTCCAGAGACATCAGCGCATTCACACAGGAGAGAAGCCGCATCAGTGCTCACAGTGTGGAAAAAGTTTCACTCATAAATACCACCTCCAGAGACATCAGCGCGTTCACACAGGAGAGAAGCCGCATCAGTGCTCACAGTGCGGAAAGAGTTTTGCTAGCATGAGAAATTTGAAAGCACACCAGCACATCCATACAGGAGAGAAGCCGTATCAGTGCTCACAGTGCAGAAGTAGATTCAGTCGACAGAGTAGTCTTAAGATTCATGAGCACATTCATACTGGGGAGAAGCCTTACTTCTGCTTACAGTGTGGCAAAGGATTTCTTCATCAGTTTAATCTAAATCATCACCAGCGCATCCATACAGGAGAGAAGCCACATCAGTGCTCACAGTGTGAAAAAAGTTTCACTCATAAATACCACCTCCAGAGACATCAGAGCGTTCACACAGGAGAGAAGCCGTATCAGTGCTCTCAGTGTGGAAAGAGTTTTAAGCTAGAGAGTTCTCTCCAACAGCACCAACGCATTCACACTGGAGACAAACTGTATCACTGCTCACAATGTGGAAGGAGTTTTAATCATAAGGGTTCTCTTCGGATTCACCAGCGCATTCACACTGGAGAGAAGCCGTATTACTGCTCAGTGTGTGGAAAGGGTTTTAGTTATTTGACCAGTTTCCAACAACATCAGCGTATTCACACTGGAGAGAAGCCGTATAACTGCTCAGAGTGTGGGAAGGGTTTTAGTAACTTGAGCAATTTCCAACAACACCAGCGCATTCACACAGGAGAGAAGCCGTATCACTGCTTCATGTGTGGAAAGAATTTTAATCAAAGCAGCTCTTTACAAAAACATCTACGCACACATAAGGGAGGGAAGGGAAAAAAGTACTCTCAAATTACATGCTCCTGAGGGGCTGCTTTACGGCCACATACTGGGATGCACCATGTGAAATACATGAGATGAGGACATTGATAGACTAATTGACTGACTGAGACAATGGTGGACTGAGGATCGGAAAGTGTGAATTAATTAAAGATGTTTTTAATAGCTTTGTTTTTAACCACTCAAGGGTGCAAACACCAGTAACAATTGAAACTGTGGCAGCTTCCTTAGTCTGTCATTGCTCTGTAGCTCCAATAAACATGACAATACAGTGGATTGCGAGTAACCTAGTTTGTGGGCATCCCGCGTGACAAGCTAAATTTAAAAATAAATTTTGCCTTGTTAAACGAGCAAGTCTTGTTTTATGAGTACAACTATCATGTGTCACGCATGCGTTTTTTGTTTTGATGCTAAGCATCATTTGATCACAGCTGAGTCAATGGTTCTTTTCTCTCTCATGCTGTGTAATTGTGGGTAATCATTTCCCATGCTCAGTCTCAGTGCGCGGGCGCCACTCATATAGTCTACATCCCTGCATGTGTGTACAGTTTACTATAACACTGACCACTTGTGTGCACGTAAAGTATTTTTTCTTTTGTGGTTGTATGTGTTTGTATTCTCGCCTTCAAACACTCACAGACACGCACTAAGGGAAACACTGCTCTGTTGCGATTCTTTTCGATGGTAAAGTGCAGGTTAATTTGTTTTATTTTTACTTCATATTTTGTATTTTGTATGGGTTGTGAAATGTGAGTATCTGAGTTTTCATTATTTCTTATGGGAGAAATTTGCATCGATTTACGAGTGTTTTGATATACAAGCACGCTTCCGGAAAGAATTGTCCTCGCAATCCAAGATTCCACTTTAGTGACTAATGAGTCACCTTGAGCTCATTCGCACTCCCCCAGTCATTTCTAGCTTACCTCTGTTCCATGGTTACAATACTGAACCTTTTGCAGTTACTGCATCAGGACCGCATCGGGGTGGATGATGCAGTAATTATCCTGTTACATAAAGCTTACTCAGTATTTGTTGTATAGAGTTGTATTTGTTTGATTTCTCAAGTGCTTTAAACACCATACAGCAGAGACTGTTGAGGAGAAGCTCAATGCGATGCAATTCAAGCCATCTATCATATGCTGGATAATTGACTATTTAAGTGGAAGCTCACAGTTTATATGATTTGTCTACTATTGCACATTGTTTTCTGAACTAAAGCAGGCTACACTTTGTAATGGGTGTTGTAGTTTTGACAAGTTGTTCCAGATTTAAATGGTGAAAATTTGAAATCGACACCAGTTTTGTGAAAACTTTATGCACACAGCCAAAACTTAGGTGGCTTGGCCTCATGGATTACATTTTCTTTTAGAGATGTGGGATTCGGCTACATGAAGTTATCCTAATCAGCCTGCTCCAATCACAACTGTTTCAAGCCCCTATAATAGAGTCCTTACATTGCAACTGAACTTATATAAAATATATATTATATATATTATATAAGTTATTACATGATAGACACACATGGGGATTTGCATATAAAGAGAGTATTAAAATGTAACAATATAAATATGCTAATGAAAAAATGTTTGCACAATAGTGAGTAGACACATACGTAGGAGGACCACACATATCCCAGTGTAACTGGGGTCAGAGCACAGGGTCAGCCATGATACAGCACCCCTGGAGCGGATAGGGTTAAGGGCCTTGCTCAAGGGCCCAACAATGGCAACCTGGCTGAGCTGGGAATCGAACCACCGATCTTCTGATGAGTAACTCAGTGCCTTAGCCCTCTGAGTCACCAGTGCCCTCTAGAGTATGTGACAATGAGGAAAGTAATAGTTTTAGTGTGGTTGCCAGAAAATTGCAAGGTACTGAGAGCAGTATACAGCGATGAGTGATCGAGAAAAGTCTACTGACATCAAACACCTGATCAATGAATGGTTGATTTTTATTTGTTGACATTTTTCAACAAAACAACAGTGGTACAGGTTTGTTATACATTCAAATGGCTATAAATGCTTAAGAGCAAAGACAACAATAAATGACAATTATAAACCAGTCAATGGGTAACTTCAAGAAAGTTCCAGAGAGAGGACCAAATTCGCCAGAAGACCTCAGATTTTTGTAAATCATAAGTTAATTTTTTCAGTGGTAAAAGTGTGGACACCTGACTCAACCACATATTGACTGAAGGTAACTGAGCAGTTGACCATAACAACAGTAAACGTTTTTGGCCACGTATATACAGAAATTCAGTATTCAGACATTCTTTATCACAATCAAGACCCAGTTCCACTGGGACAAAGCAAATGTCTTTCCAATAATTTTTAAATAATTTTGTGAATCTCTTTCCAGTACATATTAATTTTGTCACAATCCCAAAACACATGCATTACGTACCAATCTCCATGTTACATTTAAAACATAACTGAGAGCAATTGGGAAATATTCTTTGGAGACTATTTAGCTGGGGCTAAATAAATCCTGTGAATACATTTAAAGTTTTGTTCGTGAGCACTTTTGGGAAAAATATTTGAGCAGACAGATCCTCAGCCACTCCTCATCACTGAAAATAGTTCCAAAGTCCTTTTCCCATGTCATTCTTGAAGAGTCGAAGGTCGAAAAGCCAGCATTGGACAGCAATGCATATATTTCTGGGATCTTTTTTTAAGAGTATATGGAGAGAAAAGCTTTTTTTTCTATTTCAGTAAGATCAAATTGTATATTAACTTCTTTTAACTGCAACTCAACTCAACTGCAAGGAATTTATAAAAATCTTTTCTGGGCAGACTAAATTCCTGTCTTAACTCTTGAAATGATCTCAACTGGCCGTCATCAAATAAGTGACCTAACATAGATACCACAAACTCAGATCACACTGAATGCGCAGCCGACACCTCTGATCTGAACCTAGGACTGTTAAATATTAGATCTCTCGCATCTAAAGCAGTTATTGTTAATGAAACTATCACAGATCAGGAGTTTGATATATTATGTTTAACAGAAACCTGGATTAAACAGGACGAGTATGTAGCTCTAAATGAAGCGAGTCCTCCTGGATACAGCTACATACACCAGCCTCGGCTAACTGGTAGAGGAGGAGGAGTCGCAGTTATTTATAACGATAATCTGTCTCTCGTACAAAAACACAGTTTTAAATCTAATGCATTTGAAGTTCTCTATAGTAACATCGCAAGTGTAGCTACAAATATAAAGTCAGCTCGATCCTGCTAAATAATCCCAGACCCCCAGGGCCGTACTCTGAGTTTCTCTGTGAATTTGCAGATTTCCTCTCAAACCTTGTTGTTTCTGTAGACAAAGCGTTAATTGCTGGAGACTTTAATATTCATTTTGAGAATCCAGAAGACCCTCTGAGAACAGCATTCTTGTCCATACTGGACTCAGTAGGAGTAAATCAGTGTGTAGTAGGACCCACTCATAAAGCAGGTCACACTTTAGATTTAATATTATCCTTCGGATTAAGTATAGGAAATAGAACCACAATTCCACAGTCTGAAGTTATCTCGGATCACTACCTTGTCTCGATTAAAGTGTGTTATAGTAATAATGTACGCACAGCACCGCGCTTCCACCTTAAACGTACATTTACATCAAATACCRCACAGAGCTTTATCAATAATCTTCCAGAATTATCAACTTTGATTGGATCGCCATCTGACTTCACAGAACTCGAACAGGCGAATGAATCTCTAGAGTCAGCACTTCGTTATAGCTTAGATAATGTAGCTCCAGTTAAAAGGAAAATGATTAGTGATAAGAAACTCGCTCCTTGGTATAATGACCACACACGTGCTTTAAAACAAACCGCTCGAAAATTTGAACGTAAATAGCGCCAACCTAAATTGTTAGTATTCCAAATAGCTTGGAAGGAGAGCATCCTGAACTATAAAAAAGCTCTAGTGATGCTAGATCAACGTATCTCTCCACTCTTATAGAAAATAACAAAAACAACCCGAGATTTTTATTTAATACTGTAGCTAAATTAACTAAAAACAAGACCACTGCAGAAATCTCCACAACAACATCATGCAGTACTGAGGATTTCATGAACTTTTTCAATAATAAAATCATAAATATTAGGCGAAAAATTCAGGCTTTGAAACCAGACAATTTAAATAATTCAGATGATCTAACCACATCACATCAGAACTTAGAACACTTTACTCCCCTTGAAGCGAGGGAACTAATTTCACTCATCTCTTCTTCAAAATCGTCAACACATTTTCTCAAACAGATACCAGCAATAATAGAACCCCTGTTGAAAGTAATTAACTGTTCACTCAGTAGTGGGTATGTCCCCAAATCCTTTACATTAGCCGTTATTAAACCGCTAATC
>QMIH01001693.1:67890-80390 GCA_003987875.1 Clarias batrachus | reverse complement strand
ACTGCTGAAGGGCCAATGCTGGGCCAACATCATTTTGTCCATTGGCCCACTGTTGGCTCATTGGTGGGGCCAAAGATAGTTTGGTTAAGTAAATAATTGCAAAGTTGGAAACTCACTTACTTACAGTATCATCTACTGTATCCTGCTTAATTCTGTATTCAGGGTCACGGGGGCCTGGAGCCTATCCCAGGAGATTTAGGGCACAAGGCGGGGGTGTATGGATGTACACCATCCATACACCAAGGGGGCCAATCCATTGCAGGGCACACACACACACTCATACGATCATTCACACACTATGGCCAATTTGGGAACGCGAATTAGCCAAATCTACATGTCTTTGGATTGTTGGAGGAAACCGGAGAACCCAGAGGAAACCTACCAAGCACAGGGAGAACATGCAAACTCCATGCACACAGAGACGGGAATCGAACCCAGACCCTGGAGGTGCAAGGCGACAGTGCAAACCACTAGCAGTTGGAAATTGGAAATTAAATTAGACTCTTTTCAATACCGCCAACAGCAATAATTTATGTCATCTTTCCATTTTCAACTTCGCCATTACCTATTGAACCAACGTTGTGCCAACATTAAGCCAAATTATCTACTGAACCACCAATGAGCCAACGTTGGGCCAAGGGACAAAATGACATTGGACCACCCACTGATGAAACCAGTACCCCAGTGTATGCACTGCCGTTAGCCCAGCGCTGGCCCTTTAGCAGTGTGCTAACTGGGAAGACTTAATACAGAGTTCTGACAAAAACTTCTGTGAGTAAAGATCAGCAGCCTGGCAGCAGAAATTTCATTTCAGTGTTAGATAAATACAATATTCTCCATGCTTGATGTTTAATTCTTTATTAATGTTTGCTACAGTGTAACAAGACTCAGAGTGTTGTGATGTGTCATATTCCATCATATGATGAAACACAAAGTATGAAATATGAACAAGAGATAAAAACATGAGGTGAGATTTGATTGAAGTGTACTGCATGTTTTCAAGGAGCTTAACAAACACACTGATTAGTAACTGCAGTCATTTTACAGAGTCCTTTACTTCAATTTTCACAGGATCAAAAGTAATTGGACAGTCGCGTGATTAACAATTTAAAAATAATTTGTGGACAGTTTAATGAATATTTCATGACAACTTATGGAGCTAAAAGATCTAGAGTTAATGTCACGTGTTGATTGTGCTGATGCAGGTGAAGGAGGTCAGCGTTAGGCAGAAAACAAAGAAACCATCAACAAAACAGACGTATCAGAGAGGAAACCGGTGTACGATGAGGTCAAATCAACAAGCTAGTATGTTCTTAAAAACAAACTTGGTTGTAGAAAACCGCTTTACAATTTCTACCTGAGTGAAGATCAGTCTGGAGCAGGTAGTGCAGGAGGTTCAGTGTCAGTGTTAAACAGCCGAGTCACATGGCTGAGCTTTTGGGAAACTCCGTCCAAAGTGAAGAAAAAACGCTGTTGTCAGTAGTGTTGTGTGTACTCAGGGGAAACAGAGATTTCCGCTTGTTGTAACGTCGCCTTGTGTGCTGACGATGTCGATGTCTGTGTGCCAGGATCACTGATTTGACGTCAGCTTTGTTTATGAGGATATTTTGAACAATAGCAGACGTACGTACAGTAAACTAGTGACTGTGTTAATGTTGTGTACTGAACGCTTTACATGTGTGTACACACACACACACACACAGTTACTCACACATTACGTTAATGAACAGAGGAGCCTGAATGTACTACTAAGCTCACTGCTGCTACGTCCTGTACAAAACCCCCATGGACACAGACCACACAGACAGCAGCGGCGGTTTGGGACGAGACCCGGTCGGACTTCTACAAAGAATGTTTTTTTGTCTCAGCTCCTGATTGGCCCCCTGTTGATTAAGGCGGCTCCGAACAGCGCTTACCAAAGCATTTTGTGTTTTCATGTGGACATCGATATTTTTAAAATGTAGGTCGTGTGGACGGAAATATTAAAAAAATTATGTAGAAAAATCTCAGTTTTAAAAAATGCTCTGCTACATGTGGACATGGCCTTAATGACCTGACACAACCCAGTGATTCTCTCTCTCTCTCTCTCTCNTATTATATTAATTTGTAAATGTAATAATAAATGTGTACTTTCATTACCAATGATGGAGTTGCATGTTCTAAATCGACCTTTAAAAAAATCCTCAAAATTCACCAGATGTTGTCGTACATTTTTAATAAGCACTTATGAGTGTGCAGTTGAAATCTACTTACTAATCATGATCTCGTGCCTTTACTCCACATTCTCTATAGAAAGGAATAAAAACAATGTTCAGACAAATCAGATATTTTTTGCTTTGTGAAGTTCTCTTGCTATTACTCGACTAGGCTTGAAATGCAGATTTTCATGGTGTTTGCTTTGTAACTTGGATTTTCATTGTGGTGTAGCTACTTATTTTTTGATTTTTGGACTTGGCTTGTGAATATATACATCACAGGCGCATTCCTCACACGATCAATGGAAGGCATCATCATCATCATCAGCTTTTATATCACACTGTGGTGTAACAGCAGCCAGTGACATGATCAGCTTTAATTTCATACTGCGAGCGTGTCACAGGCCGAGTGTCACAGCGTGGGTCAGTCCAAGCTCATATCTCTGGAGCAGTGTGAGGAGCAGCAGCGAGGTGACTGCACTCTCCATTTACAGGTAATGTATTACAAATATACGTATTTGACACGAGCTTTTAAACTAACACACCAATTATTGACTTTTCTTCATTCTTTACTGTTTATTGCTTTATGTTTTGAAATGTAGAAACTTTTTTGGAGACATCCTTACTGTATTTTACAGCAGTTATTTACATGTGCCTAAGACTTTTTGCACAATGCTGTATTTCAGGGTGACTCTCCTCTCCTCTACTGAATAACTCTTACTCCACTCTCCTCTCCTTTAAACAACACTCTTTCTCTCCATTTCTTACTCAGGTTGTAATTAGAATAAAAGATAACTATACAATAGATGTATTAATGTTGTATTTGACCTTTACTCGTATTAAATATCTCAAGTTATTCAACTTTTTGTATGGAAGGTGCTGAGCATAATAAAAATGTTTGAGTTTACTCCAGATAGTTAATATTCATATAAATTCTCCATACTATTATATTATATATTTAATAATAATAATAATAATAATAATATTAATAATAGCAAATATTCACAAGTGAAAAACAGCACTCAAGCTAGCCTGCAGGATGTTCAGTAAAACTAAGCAGCTCAATTATACAGAACTTAATGGGGGTGGGGAGGGTTTGTACGATACAGGTGTGTCACAGACTCAGACTTCACAGAAACAATGGTAGGAAGTGTAAGCGTCAATACTGTGAACGTGTCACAGGCGTTTTGCAAAAGTAATGAAAATGGCTACGTAAGGCCGAATTCATGGCTCCTGAAACCCCGGGGGATCAGACTGGGACACATCTACAGTGACAGCACATAGGACAAGCTGACGTGAGGAGCGACAGCGAGTTGACTGCACACTCCATTCTCATATAGTTACTCCAATAACAGTGATAGGATGAATCATTTATTCTTCATGGATGACCCAAAACTGTTTAACAAAAGAATGTCTAAGAACAAAGTGACCTATCATCATTAAAGGCTTCAGCAATGCCATCGAATGGAGTTTGCACTAGACAGCCGTGCCAAAGCTACATTAAAAAAATATGGAACTTGACACTTACAAAAACATCAGGATTGTCAGGAGTTGTTCAGTGGTTAAAGCATTGGACTACGGTTCAAATTCCATGACCCCCAAGTTGTCCCTGTTGGGCCCTTGAGTAAGGCCCTTAACCATCAACTGCTCAGATGTATAATAAAATAAAAATGTAAGTCGTTCTGCATAAGCGTGTCTGCCAAATGTAAATGTGATTTTGGTATTAACACCAGCATGCGGGATTTAGAAGAGGGCACTTGCAAATACAAAATAAAACAACAAAATTAAATAAAATATTCTATTCAATTAAATATGATTTGTATAGTGCTTTTAACAATTTTTATGTGTAGCTCAACAGAGAGAAAGAGGGAGAGATAACAGTTTGGTATGGTTACAGTCACATAATGTATAATGTGAATGTATATTTAGTGCAGAGTGCAAGCAGGGACCCAAACACAGACATGAGGCTCCCAGAGATGTAAAGCAACCGATCACCTCACCGTCAACAAACCTGAGTGATCAATGAGAGTGGGGAGGACAGCATCTAAACATACCAGATCACCAGAATACTCTACGTCCATGAGTCCCCCAGATCTGCTCCTTAACCTAAGGTTAATCTATTTACAAAAATGCTTGGCTAAATAAATAGGTTTTTAGCCTAGACTTAAACACTGAGACTGTGTCTGAGGCCTGAAATGTTTTGCCTAATATTTACAAATTTGTTATTGAAAAGTCCTCATTATTGTATGTTGTTGTCATGGAGATATATCCTAAAGGTGTACTCCCCAAGAATACAAATGGTAACAACTCAGTAGAACCAACTGAATGTAAGCAATCAACGCTCTGGTTATATTGAGGCATCAGAAAAGTAGAAAGAAAGAAAAATATGTCTAACTTTAGAAAGGATGTACATGCCAATAGCAGATGTGGATAAATTGTACCTTCCCAGAGGTGAGGGTGAAAGAGACCTAATTCAATTGGAAAGCACCAACAATAAATGGTCTAGGTCACATTATAATTTAATTCACATTTTTTATTTAATTTAATGCCCCCATTAAATAATCGTCAGAAAGCATGACAAACTAAATAAAAAAGTTCAAAAATAGCTCAACCACCCTGAAACCTGAAAATTAAGCTCCAGCTATGAACATGCAAAAAAGTCAAATAAAACACAAAGGAATATCTAAAAAGAGTTGTGAAAAAATCAACACAATAGACTAACCAATGGCCCATAACTGCTTTGTTGAGATCTGAAATAGAGTGCATTATCATTGCTGCCCAAGACCAGCCACAGACACAGCCTGTGGGAAATGTAATCAATTTCAGTAAACCATTGACCATATAGTGTCAGGCTGCCCTCAGATGGCCAATACTGAATACCACAGCACGGCTGCCACAGACCTGCACATGGATGGACATGACTGAAAGGAAGACCTCAGTGAAGGTAACTAAATTACAAAGACCTTAATTAAGATCAAGACCAAACAAATGTGGGAATGAACACGACAACAACAATGCCAGTGGTGATGGGAGCCCTGGGACTTGTGTGGAAAGGGATGGAGAAATAAACCAATCAGGTCTTGAATAACATCAAAACTGTGTCGTAACCCTTTATGTGGTTCAGGAGATCCATCATAGAAGAAATGCAGCTGCTCTTCTCCTGATCAGTCTGACATGTTATACAGTATTATAGACTCTGTTCTCATTGTGTACATAACATACTGTTGGTTATATTGGATGAAATCATGGTGGACTGTTATAATTTCAGCTGCTACTACGTCTACTAAAAATCATCATCATCATCATCATCAACGACAACAACAACATTACGTAAATAATGATTGGTTGCATTGGTGCATTGCTTCACATTTTGTGTTTCTGAACTTATAGCAGGTTCTTTTTAATCTGTTTATGAGAACAATGTGTTTATTCAGGTGTTTGGTTCTATCCCGTGGTGGGTTTGCCTCCAGATCGCAGTCCAACAGCACGCGTAAAGTGAACCTCTTGCATCAGCACTTGAGAGAAATGGCCAAACTCCACTCCACATTTATTCTACAGATGCTGTTTGGTGAGTTCGTACACACGTGAGTGAATAAACAGATATTATTAAAGTGTAAATGAGTGTGTAGTGTTCAGGCTGGGCGAGTGATTATGTGCTGCCCTTTCAGCTTTCTTTACACCGTGTCTCCTTGAGATCACTTCAGTAGACGTCAGATCTGTCCACCCTGGAGCGAACATCACCCTGCCCTGTAACATCACTGATTATTACGAGATCTCCTGGTATCAGATGAACCCTGCAGGCGTGAGACAGATCATGTCAGCCACACAGAGCAAACCAGTCACACACTATAGTGTGGCTTATAACACAGACGAGAGTCACTATGATGCAACAGAAAGCAACAGTTCAGTCGGTTTAGTGATTATTGGAGCGCGAGAGGCAGATCTGGGAGTTTATTACTGTGGAGGCTGGAACGACCCAAGAGACATTCAGTTTGGGAAATTCATCAGACTCAACCTGACTGCAGGTGAGCGTGTGCAGCTGCGTTGCTGTTTCTTTTAGGCTACGCCATCTTAATTATCTTTCCTACTTCTCTGTTGATTTGAGCCTGTAGCTGTTAACAGATGACTCGAGGGTCTGGCGTGAGACTGGATGTACATTTACTTAAAAAGAACAAACTCTTTTCTTCTACATTCAGGGTTTAATATACTGTACATGTAAAACGAGATATCGCTGTTTGTTGAAAACGATGAGTGCTGGTAATATCAGTGTAAATGCTAAATGTGTTACAGAGAAAAACATCCTTAACAGACACATTATGTGGCCAAAATTATGTGCACCCCTGGCCCTCGCACCCATATGCAGATCTTGTGTGTAAAAAATGTTGCTTTTATAGCTTTACAATTTCGCTTTACTGAAACAGAATGAGGCGGCAGAGGGGTGTAGTGGTTAGCACTGTCGCCTCGCACCTCCAGGGTCCGGGTTCGATTCCCGGCCAGGATAAAGTCGTATAGACGACGATGAGTGAGTGAGAGGTCTTGGACCTCCTCCAGTGTGTATAGACGTATGATATAATAATAATATTGAGAGAAATGTCATAAACACAGAAGAGGATTGCAGATTAGTGGGTTTTAAAAAATTGTACCTGCTAGAGTAAATAAATGATCTCTTTTAACGGTCATGTGTGAGTATGAGCTCAGGTGTGTGTGTGTGTGTGTGTGTGTGTGTGTGTGTGTGTGTGTGTGTGTGTGTGTGTGTGTGTGTGTGTGTGTGTGCGCGTGTGTGTGTGTGTGGTTAGCCAATGCAGTTTCCTCTTTAAACCGTCTTCCTACACCACCTCATCGTTTCTCTGTTTCACATGATGTCGATGTCTCTGTGCTGCTCTGTGTGTGTGTGTGTGTGTGTGTATGTATGTGTGTTTCAGATGAGATCTCAGATGTTTTCCCAGAATGTTTTCTCAGATGGTTGCTCCGATGTAATGGCCAGACTCATCAGGCCGAGGGTTTCGTCACACATCAGTTTGCCCCTCATACACAGTGCAGGAAATTTTGTACAATCGTATTGTTTGTTGTTAAGTCCACTCTTTCAGTCCTCGTCATCAGAGGACTCTGCTATATCCTGCTACTTGGTAAGAACTCACAGCTTCAAGACCAACATTCATACTGTACACTTCACCCTGTCACACACATACTGTAGATGAGTATAATTATTGTACCTTCTGTTGTGCCAGTTCTTTTGTTACAGAATATTTTTCGTCTGCTTAGAAGTTAAACAATCAGGTAACAGAGACACATGAGATGCAGCGTAGAGAAAATCAAAGCTGAGATAATGTCACTTTTTAATACACAGTAAAAATCTTCTGTTATTTCGTACTAACACACATTTCGTTGTGCAGAAAGCTGAAGCGTGACCATCTGACACGGCCTGTGGGACCAACCAATGACTTTCCTGACGGCCCAGAAACCATTAATCAGTAGAGAGCAGCTGTGATCTGATCTGTCCAAAACATGACTGATCATTTCCTACTCAGTGTGTGTGAGATGTAAAATGTCGTAATCAATAATTCCCTTTCCGGTACTCAAACGTACATCATTGACATGTTTAATATAATATAAAGACTCAGGGAGAGAAATAAAATGTGAAAGAACTGCTGTGGTTTATACTTTACATTACTGGTGCAGATTACAGTAATACAGGAGTGCAGGACATGTACAGTGTCACTTTCTCTGCTGCCACCTGCTGGAGGAAGTGAGTTTATTCATGGTGTAAGAAAAGGACAAGCTGCCACTTTAGAGAGATTAGTGTAAATAATGCAGAGAGATTAGAAATAAGTTGCTCTGTTTTAAATTCAGTAGATGCTACAATAATTATACACCACACAGATTGCAGTATAGGAAAAAAAGAAAAAGAAAAACTTTATTACTGTTTTAGCCAGTGTTGGAGGAGTTACATCATATAAAAGTGTTGCATAATTACATTAGAATGGATGTTTATTCCAATACTGAGAAAATAAAATAAACAAAACAAAAAACTTTCTCTTCACTTAGTTACAGTTTAAAAATGTTGATGGTATGTTTTTTTCTGTTATTGTTTCTATTAAAAAAATTAAAAAAAAACTTTATCTAGAGTAAATTGTACTTTAAGGAACTTTTTTTTGTGCCATAGTTAGATATAATCTGTTTTAACTCTTTCCATTTGTTAAAATCTGTTATAAATTGTACTGTTGTTTGTGATTAGTTCTCTTGTCTGACTTGCACCGCTTCACATCTGTTAATAAAATGTTTGTGCTTCACTTTAAGCAGATAGGAGTCTGATGGAGATTCTGATGGATAAGTGTGTTTCGGTGCAGAAAATTCAATAATCTTTCATTTTTAAATCAAAAGTACAGTAGCGCTAACATCACTATAGAGTGTAACGTTTATTACTAAAGAGTTTACACCGTAAAAACTCTTTTCAACATTCGAGATGCTCGATGTCAAACCTTTTTTGTGAACACAAACTGTAAGCTTCAATTAATTGGCCAGTGAGCCCAGTCCCACACCGACACACACCGAACACACACTCGTGTGCACTCTGAATGACCGTCACACAAAAGACACAGACATCGTCGATAAAGGCCTTGTTTAGTTTTTCTCTTTTTGATGACTGATTCATTGGCCCACTGCATTTGTCCCGGTGTTCCCGGTGTTATAATTAAACTATAGATTATTCAGAATAATCATGAGTCGATGCTGCATGATGCGTTTACTGCATTTGTTCATTTCAATTTTTCTCAGTTTAAATGAGACCTGAGAAATTGGGATTGATTGGTCACTGATTCTGCAGGAGTGAAGGTGGGACTGATCAACATAGCTTCACACAGGAGTGGGATTGAACAAAAAGATATTCCTGCACACACTTCTACACTTCTAAGTTTATAAGAGGAAATGATTTGTGTAGAAGAGAGAAAAAAAAAGTTTCATTTATTCCATTAGTGGGAAAAGGTGTAACTATGTGGGGGATTGTATCATTGTTTGTGTGTACAAAATGTCATGAAGTAATTTTATGTGTAGTTTAGTGTAACCTGAAAGTAAAAACTAATCCATTATGACATTTTGAGTGACAGAAGACGTAGTTACAGCTTGTCCTTAGACTGTGGAGTTCTGACACTGGAGACTCCTTAAATGTTGAATATATCTTCTTTCAGAAAACACTGATTAAAACATTGTATATTTGTTTATGTAAAGCATGAAGACTCATCTAAGAGTCTGTATAAGACTCGAGAAAATTTTTTAAACATTTTATTTGAAGTGTCAATGAACATATATTGGGTCATATTTGTAAAAGAAACAAATTAAAGAGCATTAAGACAGACAACATAAAGTATAAAACTATAAAGACAATATATTAGATCAGATCCGGGCATTTTAAGGCCCCAGGGCCAAATACGGCCCGCGGCCCGACTCTGACTGGTTGCTTGGAATTAAGAAAATAAAACCTACTTTCAAATTTTTGCATAATGCATGGACTAAAACAGCAGTGCTTTTACTTTGGAACCTGTTTACTGTGTGCGTGCATCGTTTACGTACAGGTACTTTGAAACAAGTCCGTGTGCATGTGATTAGCACCAAGTCATTGTAATGGTATCCCTTCAAAATGTTTGTACATGCCTAAAAAAGAAAGGTGGACGCTGAAGGCCATGGTTTCAAGAAAATATGGACTACTAAATATTTATTTACTGAAGTTTGGGGGGAAAACCGTGTGTTTAGTTTGTGGTTTAGCTGTGTTTATGGAGTACAACGTGAGTCGGCATTACGAGACGAAGGGGGGGGGGGGTAGTGAACCCGAGTGAAAATTATGCTAATCAAACTGAACATGTAATCTGGAATAAAATCAGGAGCAGCATAACAAGTAACTAGTTTACTAGCACGAGCTAATGCTGCTACTGATTTGATTTCAGCTTACCTGTTCAGTAATTATTTGCTCAGATAAATTCACTGTATCAAGAAAGAATCAATAGATCTTCCTCTGTTTCAGGACACGTATGGAATAGACCAAACTAATTAATAAGGAAGGAAGGTGATACATTCACATGCACACAAACGCACGCTCTCTGTCAGCACCACCCGTGCGATCGATGCACTCACACATCTGTGTAGGAAAGAAATGCAATATTATGGTTTCCATCATTTTTATATACATTTGTGTACTGACTGGGCCGGTCCACATTGGCCAGCGGCGGTGTTCCAGTGTCCCGGTGTTTCAGACAGCCAGTCCACCACTGCCATCAGGAGAATCTTGTGTAGGTCACACAGGTCACATCAGATGGTGGCGCTTCAGCTTCCTGCGGATTGAAATGTGTTTGTGTGAAGAGTTTTAATTTGCTGTAACAGTGACGTGATCTCAGCACTGATCTTCTGTGTTTCTGTTAACTTATCATTCAAGTACTTGTCTAAATATAGAAAAAATAAAATGTATTATTATTATTATTATTATTAAATTCAATAAAACTAAATATTCACCAAAGTGTCACAAAGATTTCTCACAATATTTGAATAGTTTGTACACATCTTTATCTCTCTGGTCTTTCTTTTATTTCTCTCGACACTGTAAAACAATACTGAAGGCGTTTTTATCCAAAACACACAATAATCTCCTCTGAACAGTTGATATTGAGATGTATATCTGCTCCTTCTGCTCTGTAAAGCTTCATAACGGCTCTAATCTGAGGTGCTGGTTTTGGTCTCGCTTTCCTGGGAAGGTCTTCATGAAAGACAGTTTCATCATGGAGCTTGATGGGGTTTACAAACACTCGACACAATACTGTTCTTCTTACAGGAACATTGTTGTGTCTGTCATGTACCACTTTGTTTGCACATTTGCACGTGCACTTTGTCTATTTTTGTATTTTTGTATAGATATTGATAGTTCTTCTTTTAGAGTAACTTGTAACTTGTAAAAATGTAAAATGTATGTTGTAAATTTATGTTGTTGCATGTATGTAGCACCCTGGTCCTGGAGGAACGTTGTTTCGTTTCACTGTGTACTAACTGTATATGGTTGGAATGACAATAAAAGCCTACTTAAGGGTAATAAAGTGACATGAAAATGAACTGATCCAGAACAGCTGACCTTCATGTCTTTAAATAACAACTGACTGCTACTTAATTAATTAATGCCATATGTTCTATTTCTCAGTTTAGAAACAGATACTGCATTGTTCTAGACTGTAGAGCATTAATCCAAACTTCCAAACTATACAATGTGGTCATCATAAGCATGACCATACGTATGTATAAATCACTTCAACAACGGTTTTATATTTTTGCTTTGATAAGTTTTTGTTGTTGGTGTACAACCTACATTATAGAAGTGAAAAACAAGAATGAAGTTGTTTTACAGGTGTTATAAAATATAGACTAATAAAAATACTAATACATATACATGATACTATGACAATACTTCTGAGGTGGTTGTGAACATCATCACATCTCACTAGATTATCAGTTGGTTATTATTATTTCTATAATTGCAAACTTTACACAGGTAATGTAAAACACTGTTAATCTCACGAACAGGAATAAAGTATCACATGATGTGTATTAAAGGCATGTTATCCGGCCATGGTATCCTTTTGACACTAGACATGGTTCTCCTATAGCTCTTGACCTTTCTTCAAACATAGAGCAGCTGCAACACGTTCAGGTTGTATGTAGTAGAAACAGGCCTCCAAAGTCAACCAAAATACCCAATTTTTTATACCAGCCATAACATTAAAACCACCAGACTAACATTGTGTAGTTTTAACATGGCACCAAATCAGCCCTGACCCATCGAGGCATGGACTCCCTCGGCATTGGCCACGGTCAGAGTCACTCAGATCCTTGTGCATTTTGCCTTCTTCTAACACATCAACTTAGAGAACGGACTGTTCACTTGGGGTTTAATATATCCCTAACCATAACAGGTGACAGTCTGATGAGATATTCAGTGTTATTTACTTCATCTCTCAGTGAAATGCTGTTATGAATGAGTGGTGTACTGTAACAATCAATCCAGAGCTATCCAGTGCAAATCTCACAGATTCCCCACAGTAGTAGAACATCATACACTCTAAAAAATGCTGGGTTGTTTCTGTAAACACATTGTTGGGTTGTTCATGCTGGGTCAAAATTCTGGGTTATTTCGGGGACTTTAAACACATTGTTGGGTTGGGTAATGCTGGGTCAGATGAGATGTAGTGGGTCATTTACACATGAACACCTGGTTGGGTTATTTTGACCCAACAACTGGTTTATTCTTTATTTCTCCAAACGGCAGCCTGCAAA